>WIUT01004774.1:0-16343 GCA_010645135.1 Tetragonula clypearis | reverse complement strand
CAATTATTGAGATATATATTATTTTATTTTATTTCACATTCTGGAAATGTGTTAATTCCTAACTTATTTATTCTTTAAAACTTTCAATATTTTATTAAATAATTCATGTGCTTTTTGCGTATGCTTTGCAAATTAATTTTTTATTAAATAAAATGAAATTTTGAAATATTTAAAAGATAAAAATAGCATATATCTCAATAATTGCATGTCATGCAAAATTTGCAACCTCATGTTTAACAACAAACGATTAACAACTTTTTTCTATCGTTGCTATTAAATAATGAAATTATTTACGAGCAATATTATATGTGTTAATATTTCTTACTTCTAATAAAATATATATCTTCAATTTCACTAAAAGGATATCAATACCATTAATACAAACTATTAGTATATAAAAATTATACTTAATTTTTTTTTTAAATAAATCTTTAAAGAAGTTTCCTGTAGCATTCTTTTCTCAAAATTTTATTTAATCAATAGAAAACCCAAACTATTTACTATTTTACATACTATTTATATTATTTACATTTTGTTTAATTACATTTAAATGTAAAATCATTTAAGATTTTTTCTTTTTTTTATTATGTATTCATTTTTCAGCGTAAAATGTAAGTAAAAGTTTTTATAGTACTGTTCTATGCAAGTATGAATAATCTTATTGTCTAATTTAAACAATATTTGTAAGCTAATATTAACAAGGAAACAAAGTTACAATATACAAAATTGAGCAAAATTTATTAATTTTTTTAATGGAACAATTATTTACTTTATACAAAACTCCTATATAATGCGATAAACGTATACGAGACAATACATCATTTATAATAGTGCATAATATTAATTATGGAATGAAATAGAACACTCATGGTTTCAAATTTAATTTGACTACCTCTTGGCGTATAACAGAAATCAGTTCTTGATTTATTAAAAATATAAATCTCAGGCCAGCAATCTAAAAAAGAAAAAAGCATTGGAAATATTACATATTTTGTAGAAATAATATTTCAATAAAATATTCCATTTTATTTTTCATATTTTGTTTTATATAATGTAACTAAACTGATCTGGTACCTCAATTACGCTATTATTATTCAGCTTCATTTTATTTCCTGCAAGAATGGGCCTACTATCTACAAAAATTGGTCGTTTCCCTTCTGAGGAAAGAAAGAAATCTCCGTTATTTCTTAACCGAATGGTTCCTTGCCTCCTTGATATTTTCCAAGCTGGGCCTTCCAACGATAAATCTACATCTACATTATGATCTTTTGTTGAACGACCTACAGTGATCTAGTCAAAAAGTTTGAATACAAAATTTAAAAAAGAACAACTTGAAATAGACATTTCATACAACATAGCTTAGAACGTTAATTTTAATTATTTTCGAAAATTACCTCCCGTGATCTCATTAAATATCTAACGAGCCGTCCTCTAAGTATCGCCAAAGTTTGATTATCAAAATCCGGTGGATTTACCCCTGTTACACTATCAACTAAGACCTGCCATCTGCTCAATTCATTTTCCAACACCTTTATTTCTCTTTTATTTCTTCTGTCTGCTGCAATAAGTTCTGCATCTATCAGCTCATCTTTTTGTTCAATTAATTCTGTGTCATTAATCATTTCCTCTGCGTCAGAAAAATTAAGGACATGTTCACCCCTCGGTAAACTTTGTACTGTTTGGTCAGGAAGTAGATGATACTGTTTCATTAACTGCCAGTGAGCTAATAAAGCTTTTGCAGTTCGAGCAGAATAAAATGTATGAGCATTTGCTTCGAGAAGTTCTTGAAAAACTTCGACCGTTGGCTGGGTAGTCTAAACAGATATAAAGTCCTCTTATTACACAATAAAATATATGGGCACAGCTTCACCGGTCGGTTCAGCATATTAAAATAATAAAGAAAGTTCACATAAATATGTACAACTTTGTTTTTGAGATATAACTCTTTTTACGTTGTATCAATTATATATTTGTTTTAAAGAAATTGTTCAAAGTGACAAACGTCTTACCATTAAAATTCTGATTCGTTCAAAGTTGCCTGGTATTATTATTCGTTATTAATTGTTAACAATTGTTAATGATATATTTATAACGATTATTTATAAGTAATTAAATAAAAAATTCAGCTTATCAAACTGAATTATTGAAAGATAGAAATTTGATTCTATCTTAGAAACAATTACTATACAAACATTTACATGAACTTTTTTTTCTTATTTTAGTGCGCCGAATCCACTAGTGATGTACTCACATATTCTACTACACCCTATCAAGAAATAAATGTAAATCATAAAAAATATAATATTTTGCATATTATTAATATGATTTAAAAAAAAGATCATGATTTTACTCTTATCGAATTAAAATAGTTAATCACCGATTTTATTGTACCCAGAAGATCTTCCTCTGCTTTACTGTATAAAGTTCTTGCTTGCACACTGGCAATTAATTCTGGATGTAAATTACGCATAGCTTGTACTGCTACTCTTGAAACTGCACTGTCATATAGCAAAGCGTACCATCTTTGTTGTATTTCTTGCAATGTAAAACGACAAGAAAATTTTGTGCCTCTGTGAACCTATTTTACATCAATTACGTATCATTGCTATACTGTTATTTCAAAAAAAAGAAAGTCAATCATACTAACGATACTTCAACATACTTGGGAAAACAATGTATTTTTTTTAATTTTAGCATTGTAATATTCTAAGTGTAACATTATAAAATTCTAACTAATTTTATTTGTATATCAATTATTTGCAATATACAAATGAAATAAATACCATTCTAAGATCATTTGTCTGCTGTACACCAGTGATCAATGCTAAATCATCTGTTGGTTTCCATCTTCCTAAATCTTTTGTGGCATTCACTGAATGTGAATGATTTTTATTCTTTTTGTTTTTTCGACCAGGAGCATTTGACGCACCTGGTCTACTTGTTCGTCTATTACATCTATCTGATTGAGAAACATTTGTAGAAACCTGAATGGGACTTGGTGCATTTTGTTGAGGAACGGCAGATTCTAATGGAGTAGTAGAAACTGAGACAGTCCTAGATCTGGAGGCAGACTTTGTACTTGTAGCTGGGGGTTGTAAATTGAATGTTGTTTCAACAAGCTCATCGTCAAATTTTCTACGCTTTATTGTACGTGAAGAACTAGAAAAAGTTTAATACAAATTAATAAACACACACACAAACAGGCACATATATGTATATGTATATGTATATGTATATGTATGTATTAATCTATTATATATAATGAATTTAATTGATTTCTTAAGTATATGATTAATTAGTTTTATTCTTACTTGCTGCGTGTAACTTTTACTAATAATTACTACTTATATAAAATTTATAAAAAATATAAAGTACAAAAATGTATAAAATATATTAAAAAAAAATATATAAAAATGTACAAAATATATAAAAAGAACATTTTAAAAATTGAACAAATGATTCTCATTATTTCTTCCTAATTATATTTATTACAATCAACACTATATATAAGATAGAATTTTCATTTTTGTATTTTTCTATCTAGACGCGGAATTATACAGTTTTTAACTTTAAAAATGACTGAACAAATTGTTCATTCTACGTTATATATATATATATATATATATATATATATATAACAATTATATATATATATATAACAATTGTCATAAACAATACATTATTATTCATTATAAAATTTGTGTTACTACTATAAATCTTATAATTCTTCCTTAAAACTGAACAAACTTAATTGTTAAGATTATAATTTATTGAGTAGAATTTTTATTATAAGATACTATAAAATTAATCCTAAAGATAAAATTTTTTCGAAATAAATTAATAGCAAAGTAATAAAGCAAGTGACAAATATTAACAGCAATAATGAAAATAGTAATCTAATAAATTAATAGCAATCTTCATTAACAAAATAAATCAAATTTTTAAAATGTGGAAATATTTTTTTCTATTAATTCTAATATTTGTAGTATTTACAAGATCAATCTCTGTTTGTTAGTAATTAATGTAAAAGTAGAGAACGTAAACATCTGTACAATTCAGTATATTAACTTGAAAACAGTTGACATAGATACTTCCAATGAAACAATACTATGTTATATAATTATATCGCACAATTAAATGAAATTAAATGTTCTTTATACGTAGGCATACAACGTATGAATATAATATTTACATCTGTAAATACATCTGTAAATAAAAATTAATGAGCACCTTCTACGTTTCGTCGACAATGGATCCAAATTTGGAGATTCAATAGATATATTTAAAAATCCATCAGTATTATGAGAAAATCCATGATTTACATTCGAAGGTGTTGGAACATCCATAATTTGATAGGTTATGTTAATGTAAACAAGCAATTGTTACTATATACAAGTGAATTATGTCATTGTACGATGGATAACAACTTTCACAATACACTAATAACTAAGAGTTATCGACTAATTTCATTAACGTTTAATGTTTGTTAAATAATTGAAACATCACACGTCACGTATTTCCCGTATTTATATTTCAACAGAAGAAACACATTTTGGTAACTCTGTCACATATGTGAATGATATTGCCAACATGTACAAAAAATAAAACTATAAAATATAACATGTATGACACGATTTTTCTTCGTTCTTGGCTTCGTATTTTTAAAAATAATTGTTAAAAAGAAAAATTTAGAACAAAAGAAAATGTACATGTACTTACAAAATTTGTATTAATGTTAATATATAAATAATACTAATTAATACTTATTAAAGATATTTATTTAATATATATATATATATATATATATTACTGTAGTTGTTTGATATTATTTTGTTATATGTACATAATTCATTATCATGATTATCACTCACATAATATCAGAAAATTTGTATTATAATTATTCTTAAGAGTATGTGAATTATTAGTAAAAAGTAGTATATCATTGGCAATGATACAAAATAAAAGTTAATAAAAATAAAATGTCTAATCATTGAAATAATTATTATAATGGAAGATTGATTAAAATTATTTTTCGGAATTCACTGTACAATTAATTTACAAAACAATTTACTTAACAAAATAGCTGAAGATACGTGTAGTTACATAAAAATATGCTTCAATTAAAATCGAATAATTATTTATAAAGTTTAATTACATTTTCTATTTTATTATTTGGCTAAATCGTAAATCAGTGTTTTGGGAAAGTATATGTGAAAATACGATTTAAAAAAAAAAAAAAAAAAAAGGAATAAGAACAATTATCTTAAATCGCTAAAATTTAGTTATAAATAAAAACATACATAAATTAAGTATTTGTACAATATTTGTACAAATGAAATAACATATTCTATTGTTTCACTCTATTTTACACATAATAAAAACATTTTTTGTGAAATAATTACAGAAATTAATTCCCACAATCAGCAAAAGAAAGATTTCATCTCACTGTAGTAATTAGATGTATCATAAATGTTTCATTTAACACGTGAATGTATCTTTAAAGCTTGAGAAATGATAAAATGCACATTTTTTTAAAAGACATATACTTCTATCATCAAAGACAAAACTATTTAGTATGGTCTGTCAGAATCATACATGTTCTCTTATTAACAAACGTATAATATTGAAAAACACATGTACTCATAATATTTATTATATCAAATTGATATTTTCAATACCGATAGCAGTCCATTGATAATATTCAATTACAAATTAATCAACATTGTCTTTGCCTACATAATCCTTTTCTTCTATGTGAATCTTCTTACTTTTTTTTGTAAATATATGTCATGCAATCATTTGAAATGATTTCTTTCTTAAAAAAAAAAAAAAAAAAGAAACATTTGGAGATATTTTGGTTTATGCAGTCGTTCTTTCAATTAGATTTTTTTTTTTTTATAAAAAGTAATCAGCCTGGGGCTTTTTACTAGGTATTCCTCGACTTTCCTGTGGTGCTGCTTCAAATATTGTAAATTCTCGTTGAAGGTGTTCATTTAATTCTAATATTGCAGCAACATTTCCACATCTACGAGAAAAATATTATTAATGTTTAATTTTTAGAAAACCAAAATGCAGTTACTTGATACTTGAAATACTTCATTTACCTATAGCAGTAATTAGGTGCCGACCAAACAGTCAAAACAGTCTCATTAAAGTGCCATTTATATCCTTCCATAACTAACTGATGCGCTCTACAAATCATTTCAATGTCATTTGCAGAATTAAACTGTGCTACAACATCACTTCCGAATAGATAACCAGCACCACGTGGTGAAACCCCCCAACCTTGAGTATCTTCCGGATCTGACCAAAGTAAATCACACATGGGACCATCATGAGGTACCTACAAATTATTATTTTCCTTAGATTATCATTACATATTCTGTTAAATTGTTCTATACCATAAAACTTTCACATGTTTTATATGTTTCGTTCAATGTAAATTGAAGCGTGATTCTTACTTCTTGCTTTCTATCTATTGTTCTTATTTGATCAAGTGTTTGAATACTTGGAGATAATCCACCATGTACGCAGAAGATTTTTCCATCGATGATAGCAGAAAGAGATAAATAATCAAATATTTCGGTACAATATCGCCAAACTGTAATGCTACCATATTTGCGTAAACATTCATCATAGAAACCATAAACTTGTGTAATTTGTCGAGACTCATGATTTCCTCTTATTAATGTAATCCTATCAGGATAACGGACCTATAAGTACGTTCACATAGCATTTTTCAAGCCGATGTTCAATAATTTTTTATTAATCGTTATATTAATTTTTCATATTTTTAGAAAATATACTACTGTGCCGTTATACAAGTTTTTAATAATCACCTTTAATGCCAAAAGTAGAAGGAATGTTTCAACGCTATAAAACCCTCTGTCAACAAAGTCTCCCATAAACAGATAATTTGTTTCTGGGACATCACCGCCAACCTTGAATAATTCTTTTAAATCATAAAATTGCCCGTGAATATCTCCGCATACCTAGAAACAAGTTACATTTTTTATAAATTACAATCATAGTAATGTTTTGCGTTTATTTTTATTAAAGACATACAGTAACTGGAGAATCAACTCTTTGCACATTACTCTCTTCAATCAGAATTTCACGTGCTTTGGCACAAAGAGCTTTGACTTCTGCTTCTTTGATGATTTCGCATTTTTTTAGTTGTTCTATTTGCCGATCCAAGTCACTGGAATCAGCCATTTTACGAAATAATCTTTACTGAAAACGACATCAAAAATCTTTTTTAATCTCTTTAAAGCGAAAGTAACTTTATTCGTTATGGTAATCATTTGGACAACACAATGGACTTATAATTATACGCTATAAATATAGAACGAATTCATGCGAAAGTATTATTAAATTATTTATCATTTATCACAATTTATAATTTAATATACATAATTAACATGTTTACATGATTTAAACTAGTTAATTTCTATCTTAAATTTTATTCGTATGAATTGAATAAATTTTTAAGCAATGTAACGTACAATGTGTTACAAAGTATGTAACAAGCTTGATAAAGTAAATTGTTAAAATATAATCTATGATTTTGTAAACATAGAATCGACAACGAATATAATATAATGATATAATATAATATAATATAATATAATATAATATATATAATATAATATAATATAATATAATTATGAAGAAACTATATTTTATTTTAATAGTCATTAAAAAAAAGTCTCTGTAGTACGTCAATGCTTCAGAATAATAACAATTCAATACTAAATATAAATATAACTAAGCTAATCAATCCATAACTAAAATATAATGCACGTCAAACCCTCTAAAGATATATGTGTCTCTCTTACTTAAAAATTTAAAAATCTAAATTTAATTATTTTTCAAATTTGCACCTTTACAAATATAAATTCAAAAACAGTTGCACATTTCGCCGAAATACAATTTCGTCGAACGTTATTTCTAGGGTGTAATGAATAATAAATTAATAAGAAATATATACGATAAGCACAATATGCAAATAAATAATGTAGATAAGAGGAACGATAAACGTACCTGATCGTGTAAAAGAAGCAAGTGTTACTTCGCTCAATAAATAAAACGCATTTAAACAATGCACACGCGATTAAAACTCTTTTTTACTGTTATTTCATGAGTGTTGAAGCATTAACAAGCGATTCACAAATAGTCCGAAAGTTCATTTCACCAATTATCAAACATTACGATGTAACTGTCACTAGAATCGGTGATGCCGAGGATAAAAATTCGAGCGTGTCGGCATAGATTAAAGTAAACTGAGGAAAGAAATTTGAACAAATTTGTTGTTTCTATTCTAGACTTTATTCTATAGTGGCACAGTTTGTTTAGCCGAATACACCGTGTATTGAGAATTCTCCTTTAATTTCTATCTAGTAATTTCAGCAACTTAAGAAAGATGTACTTACAATTGAAATTTCCCTAGCTTTTCAACGAAAATGGAAAATACGGCGGAAATTTGGATTTTGACCCCGAAAGAAAAGAAGACGATACCTTTAAGAAGATTACTTTTGTTCTCTCGAACGTAGAAGCGTAGTTACTGAAAAACTTGTAAACCAATATGATGAATAATTTCTCAGTAACGTTAGTATTAAGTATTGAGCGAATGTTATTTCGAAAAGGAGAAACGAGCTCGAAAACCAAATACGCAAGAACAGTTTTTTTTTTTCAGAACAGTTCCACTGAATTTATTAAATTACTTATCTTTTGAATTAGAACTTTTTATCATTCCGTTATATGAAATTATTAAGTTATTTTTATCATCAGATTTTAGAATTTAATTATTTGTCTGCGCGTGATTAGTTGTTTTCCTTGTATAAATTATTATTCAACGATACAGATGGACGTTTATTATATATATTGAATAAACATAAATAAATACTGTCAAGAACAATAATTTGAAAGTCTGTTAACTCTTAATTTAAATATATGATAAATTATTGTCGATTGATGTTTCTTTTCTTTTTGGACTTTTAAAAAGGTATATAAATTTTACGTTTACGAGTGAATTAAATAATTGTTAAATTCTCATAAAATCTTATAAAGGTCATAATAATGTTTCATCGATAAAGTAATATATTTGAAAAAGTAGTTGATACCAGTACATATTATAAAGTCTCAACTACACTATTAAACGATATTGCTTAAATTTATTATAATCTATCAGGCTTGTACTTAAGGAAATTAAGTGAAAATAATACTGATTGATATAAAATTGTAGTATGAAGTCGCTTCTTAATTTATAAAATTCAGAAGAGGCAAATCAATGTTTATTCCTTTTACAGTAGTAACGTAATTTCTAATGATCTATAATTGCGAAATTGTATAATTTACTTTTTTCTTTATTTTGTGTTAAAAAAAAAATTATACAAGACGACGCGCGAGATATAAAATAAAAGTAATCATAACTTTCGACTTAGCTAGTGTTCAAAAGAACTTGACTAAAAACTAAATTTCTCGACGTTATAAACATTATTACAAATATATATTTAATAATAGGTATAATTTTCTATACTCGATTCTAGCATTATATTCGCTTCATAAATAACCCTGTAATCATTCAATACTGTCCTTTTTTTAATCTATAAAAATAATTATAAAAGTAATTTCTCAGACAAGGTAATATAAAATCGAAAATACGATCCTACGAATATTTTAGTTTGCAAATTAGTCACGCGTGGCGCTGCATCTGCAGCCTTACTACCGCAAACACTGTCTCTTACTATCTTTTCATCCCCTCTCTCCTCCTCTCGCGCAACAATATCCTACGGTTCTACTCTTCCTCTCGACATCTCGAGGATTTCCGTGTAAACTTTTTTGACTCTCGTGTCGCTCTCGAAAGTATATTTCCTGCTCGCGCAAACGTGATCGCGATATATCGGGAAAAAAAAGAAAAGAATTGAAGCATTTATTGCACGCGGTTACGATTCATCAGCGAACTGCTTGGAAAATATAGAAAAAAAAAAAGGAATCTTGCGCTAAGTTTTTCCTCTCTCTCTCTCTCTCTCTGTTTTCCATTCTCCTGAAGTTCTCTCTGTCTGTTTCGGTACACGAGCGCGAAAAACATCGGCAACAGTTCCAACATCGATGCATCGATACCGATAGGGCTCGGTGGCGAGGTTTTGAGACAATAGTTACCGAGTGAGTGAGGTTACATGGACTCATTGAAATGTTGTGGCCCCTCGAACGACGGACCTACGATTAGCTCAGGTGAGTTGTAACTCCGAGTTTCAAGCTTCGTCGAGCTCTTTTTCTTTCTTTCTTTTTTTTTTTTTTTTTTAGAACTTCGGGAAAGAGAAAAAGAAAAGAAAGAGACAGACGGTGTTTTCCCGTTGAAAGCTTGAAAGAGAAACACGTTCGTTTGATTGTCGCTGGCCCGATTATTTTCGACGATGACGTGCTGCTTATGCATGTATACTACACACACCCGACACATTGTGTCTCTTACTCTACCCGTGCCGCATTCCTTCTTGATGCAACTTTGTGCTTGAAACGACTTTTGCGTTAAACGATAAATATCAGACAGATTGTTACCCACTGCCGTTTGAGAAGATTGACTGAGAAAGATAGGCATCGATATCGACAATATTATTATTGCATTTAAGTAGCAACAATCTGAAAAATTGTCACGAACAAATACGTCCGCGACACGTTGTTTGAAGTAACTTTCGTTCTAGTTAAGACGGTGATGATTTTCATTTTGCCAGTGTAGCGGCGTGTTGTTAATTTAATCGTTGAACAATTTCAGAGAGCAAACGAGAAAACATCTACATACGTAGCCACGAGCTTATTCTCAGTTACTTTACAATTTGACAAGCGACTCTTCGGTAAAATGCTAGTTTTATAATTTATTAGTATGATATATATTTTATCTTTGAAAGAGATGATCGTTTGTATCACATTTCGTTCGATCTACTTTAATCACATCGTGATTGTAATATTGATTTACCTGTCGAACAACATTTTTACGCAAGCATTTTCTACCAAATTTCTTGTTTACATTCTACGCCAATGCGATAGATATGACTGTTCATCGCAGAATCGAAGTATTATTTACATTTTATAATATAATATACGCATTTTCCTTTTGCAAATCAGAACTCAGCATGATTATTATAGTTTGGAATTTATCTTTTTGTGAAAAAAAATAAATTATAATTTATTAATATATATTATATTTTATATTAAATTACACGTTAATTATATATTATCAATGAGTATAATAATAAATTAGTTTTTATTTCATATTCGAGATTATAGGATAGTTATAATATTTAACGTTATTCTTAATTTACTTCATTTTAAGAATGTGATTTTTCTTCTGTAAAATATATTCATTGGTTAATCAAAAATACTTGAGTAAATACTTTGGTCAAATTACTTGTTATTGTTCAATTATTAATTATTTATTAATTACCAATTAATAATTATTAGTCAAATTACTTAACTATTATTTTACTATTAATCGGAAATTTAGACAAAATATTTCGATCGGAAGTACTTGAAGCGTATAAATAATAGATTATAATAGAAGCGTATAAAAAATCGATCTTGTCGATTTTCCTTCTCGAAAATTTGGAAGATTTTGTGTTTCCGATAGTCACGAAGCATCATAAATATCGATTTTATAGTTTCATAATTTTTCACTTTACGTTTTAAATTTGATAAATATTCGAAATATTTAGTGATTTTCTATCGATACGCGTTCATCGAATTTTAGGATTTTTATAGTTTTCAAGCCATCGTCAATAACCCGTTTGACAAGACCTCGTTAATCGATAACGAAATTAACAAACGATTATAAATCCCTTTCCGTTTTTACAACAGGAAGCATTCAGTTAACCTATGAGATGCCGCGGATGTTCACTTTTGGAGGAAAGGAACACCTACGTTCATTTCATTCTTGAAAATAGAATTAGAATTTCCTACTTTAACAGCAGCAAGTCCCCACTACTATGTATGCGTTGCAACGAAATTTTCAGATCTCTCCTTGAACGTTGTTCAAGGGCACGGATTGTTGTCTTTGGTTTTCTAAAGGATACATATTTTTTTTATTAAAAAAAAAAAAAAAAAAAAAAAAAAAACTTTGACAAATTCAACACGTACGTAATAATAAAACGAAAGAACGTGTAAAAAGTTAACGAATTTCAATAACTTAAAAAAATGGTACAAATGCACAATGAAACATGGCGATTCGTTAACGCCTATGCGGAATTATTTCTGAGAAAAAAATGTAAGCATCCGAGATAACAGGTACGAGTAAAACCTTTCGAAAGTTAGCGTTAATCTTTCTAGACACGTTGGTGTACAAACCTTTAAGTATTCTCGATTTAAAAACAATGCGACTCGTGTCACTTTCAAAGTAAACGACATATATACGTGTGTATGCATATATTCGAAATACACAATCGTGAACACGCGAATATATTCTATTTTTATGCAAAACATTTCCTCCATTTGTTTAGTAAAATATTCTCCCGCGACAAATCACACAGTGAAGTGATTAATTGATTAATAAAAATCGTTATTACGTAATTCTAAATAATTATTTCTCTTTATGGTTTTCCATTGGTCTTCTAAGTACATTGTAACGTAAAAAGATTCCGAGAAGAAAATTGAGCCACAGGCTCGACAGAATAGATTCTTCTTCGTAAAGGGCAGGTAGACCGTGTTTCCTGGAAGAGTGGTCTCCCGAAGTATATATTTACCGAACCTTCGATTTAACTTATGTTAGACCGAATAGTTTGGATGCCCATTTTTCTAGCATTCTTTCAGCAGGTTAGACATTTTTGTTCCGTTGTCTTGTACCTGTTTGTGTGTTTTCAGAACGTGTGTATTTCTGCGTGCAATTCTCTGTAAAATTTTCTGTACTATTATATATTCTGTTTTGCATCGTTATGCGTAAATATTTCTCTGAAACATGAATTCACTATCTAGTGACAAATGACTAGTTTCCCATTAACGAATATTAATCAATTTAAACGACTCTCGAAATTGTTATTGTGTTATTATTTCAAGACGTAAGTAATGATTCTTTTATTTTTTTTTTTTTTTTTTTTAAAGAAATTAGACAATGTTCGTACCTTCACTTTTTTTCAAACTTTCCTTATTACTTACTTGATACATTGAGTTTCATGAATAATAAATTCATATATTTTCACAGATTTTTTTTTTCTCTCTGTTGTGCATAAAAAGTCGTAATGCGAATGTAATTTGATACTTGATTAAATAGAATTGTCAGTGATTAAATTGTTAAAACAGTATTTAATTACAGTAAGAATATATTTATTATAATAAAAGTGTTTTTGTAATTTAATTACTTACTAAATATTTATATAATTTAATTATTTAATTATTTATTAGAATATATATGTATATTCACGATAATATTTTATGAACATAAGATTTGATTCTTTAAAGTATATTTACACATGATAACAAATTATTGGCAAGAATTATTGTATGTAAGCTTTTAAACCCGATTTCGGAATTTCGAGTCTAAATATTTAAGTCTTTTAATAACAAAATATATCTGAATATGAATCTGTTACATTGAAGCGCTTCATACTTACACAATAAATGATAATCAAAAACAGATAATTCATAGATCGTTAATATCTTATTTCTAACGTTACTCTAACTTTTTTAAAACGGCAGGAACTGAGCGATCAATTTCTATGTCAAGTAAAAATAAATTTAGAAATCATGTGAATAAACTTAGAAATCATTATCTGATTACTCTTAGAGTTTATTAAAATGAAAACTCTCTTATTTGTTCGATTATAACGTTTTGTGCCTTAATTAAATCTAACACATGATAAAATCATGTCACACATAATCATTATCATACATAATATGTATAATGTATTAATAAGAAACATATATTACATATAATATATTAATATGTAATATTGTGTAACACTATAAAATATTATACAAGCAATAGATATTGCAATATTAATATACAATAATATTGTATTGTATATTAATATACAATAATTATATATTAATATACAATATATTACCAATATGTTAATAAATTTTTCATTAGATATTTTCTTTATTATACTTTTACGTATTATATTTGAATAATAAATTCAATAATTAATAAAAATATGAAAATAGAAAAAGTAATAATTTAATTGTTTTTTTTTTCTTTTTTTTTGTGGAACGATTTTAAATCAGATAATTCGAGCAAACGTGTTGAAAATCCGCGGTCGGATTAATCCCATAATCATACAGTAGCAGACAGCTTGGCATCTAAACCTTACTATTTCTATCTCTGTCTTTGATAGAATGCAGGCCTGCCTCAGTGGTTCTCAAATCGACGCCTAATCGCGAAAAATATACAAACATTCTCATTGATTCGTTAGAAGAGCGACATACAATAAGAATGATTAATTTCGAGAGATTGTACAAATGAATTATTTACTTCTACATATGTATACTATTTATACAATATAATAATTTAAAATCGTCCAAAGACTAGTTAAATTATAAAAATTTTGTCGTCGCTAAATTGATAATTCTTTATTTCAAACTTTCTAAACCGATTTTTTAAAAAAAAAGTTTGCGCTTAGTTACTTTTGTAACAACTCAATGTGTAATTCATGTTAAAATTATAGTTAAGTAATTTTTTATGAACTCGTACGCTCTTTTAAATTTACATTCGAACACTTTTTTTTGATTATCTATTATTTTCTAGGGAATTAACATTAACTGTTGTGATTCATCATTTAATATTTATTTTTATAAATAATAAATAATTATGTACATGTATAATTATCATAGATTGATATATAAATATAAAAGATATTAAATTAATAAATAAGTTATGAACATTTTTCTACCCAATTGGTTTTCTTCTATATAGTAAAACCGTATGATAATAGTTTTTGACTTTTTGATTAGTTGCTTAAATTTTTCATATTACCATACCAACTTGAAGCATGAATACGCGTTGAAATCTCTTTGAAAATGAGATCTGTAACGCTCATTCTAGAATCATTGCGAGAACTTTTCCCATAGTATGAAACATCTCTGTAATGTATCTCTGTTTTTAGGGAGGCGACATCCATGAGCAGAGATATCACAATGTGCATGTTGCTGCCACTGAGATTAGTTTTAGTCGCAGCAAGCTTGCTGCTGGCAAATACGGAAAATATCCATTTCCATCTACATCCTGAGGAACATTTTGCCATCGGCGAGCGTGAACAAGCAATTGCTGGAATTGAAGCCAGCCTGTTGTCCTCGTTTGGCTTCACTAAAAGGCCAAAGTCGCAAGGTCCAGCTTACGTTCCAGAATCACTGCGAAAACTTTTTGCCAAACAAAATGCAATCGGCATGGCTGATATTGCTAAGCCAGGAATTCATGCTAGATCTGCTAATACAGTACGTTCTTTTTCTCACGTCGGTAAGTACATTTCATGGAAACTATTTGAAACAACGTATATTAGTTGCACAAGTAGTATATAGATCATGATAATTAAAATTCACGAATATACGTGTTTCGCTTGCATTTTAACTTTTCTTCCTTTTAATTCTTTTCTTTCTTTTTCTTTATACAGAGAGTAAATTGGACCGCAAGTTTCAATCTCCAAATCGCTTTCGCCTTTCTTTCGACTTAAGCAGCATACCCTCGGAAGAGAAGCTACAAGCTGCAGAATTGAGCCTTTCTCGCGTGCCTGTTTTAAATGATGATGACCCGAAGTTGGGCAGAATACTTGTATATGATATTTTACGACCGGGTGCAAAAGGGCATAGCGCTCCGCTGTTACGTTTAATCGACAGCAAGCTGATAAACACTGGGAAAAATGGCACAGTTAGTCTAGATGTTCATCCGGCTGTGGAAAGATGGGTGAACGATCCTAAAAATAATCACGGACTTTTAGTAGATGTGCGTGGAACTAAAGAAGAGCACGTACGTTTAAAACGAAACACAAATGAAAAAGACGATACATGGATTGCCAATCGTCCAATATTGTTCACTTATACAGATGACGGCAGGTGCGAAGTGATTTTTCATATAAAACGTATTTACAAATTTTATTTCATATTGCAATGCCTTTTTCAATTAAACAATTGATTAACTCAACTGTTCGCGGGCAAAAACCCATATATGGGCTACCCTGTATTTACTCTGGAGCACGGAAACCCATATATATCGGTGAAGGATTAAAATATAGATATATTATATAGATACAGACATTATAAAATTACACATTCAAAATAACATTTATATTCAAAGTTTATAAAAAAAATACTATACCATATCAAATCATATATATCACTTGATATATCAAATAATAGTTATTAATATA
>WIUT01004773.1:0-16344 GCA_010645135.1 Tetragonula clypearis | reverse complement strand
CATGAAACTTTTATTAATTTCTATACCTCGTCGTGCGTAAGCAAACATTCCAAATGTGTGTCGATCTCTCTCGAAAATTCCCAGAAGCTAAATAACAGACGTTTCGTCAGTGTAGCTTAGTTAAAAAAAATGTGAGACACTCGTTAAGAGTCAAATGACCAATTTCATGAAACTTTTATTAATTTCTATACCTCGTCGTGCGTAAGCAAACATTCCAAATGTGTGTCGATCTCTCTCGAAAAATTCCTAGAAACAAGATCTGTTCGAAGCTAAACAACAATGTTTTTCGTCAGGGTAATTTAGTGAAATAAACGTGAAATAGTTAGAGCCAGATGAAATCCAATTCGATGGAAACTTTTCATCATATATACGAGTGAAAACGTATCGTTTCACGACCCGATCGATCGTTTCATGCACCGATGAAGCAATTCGAGAGTTCTTTCATACGTGGACACGCGCAGCAACGTGGTTTTGTCTCTCACGTTCTTCTTTTTTCTTTTTCTTTTTTTTTTTCGTTTTTCCCCAATTCATTCCGCGCTGATCCACGAAATCATATCATTAAAGCGGATAGAATTCTGATAGAATTCTTCGCTCTCGTCGATGGAAATGTAATCGTATTATAAAATTTCTCGAGTAAAATTGTTGTTCCTATCCCCCTCTCCCAATTTCGCTCAATTCACGGGTAAAATCGCATTAAAGCAATGTTTGATTACACATCGTTGTATATACGAGCCATCGAGAAAGTGAAATTCGAAGGAAATTAATCGTATGGATCGATCGATAGTTCGTCTTATTTCTAAATAGAGACGAACAGATCGCTCTTTGGTGAGCCAACTTCGCAATTATCGGCAACTGCTTTAGTTAAACCTATTAAAACATAGAGTTACGCTTTTGGCTCTCGATTCCAATTGGTCCACTCTGATCTCGACTTGTTTCACATGTTAAACACGACGAAATTTCGACTTGCACGTCAGAAAATTGGATCGCGATCGTAATTTCCATATATTAATTAATCGGATTCATAACGCGCGCTTGGAAATGCAAATTAACCTTTTTTTTGCTCCTGAAACAGAGAATTTCGTAAAATTTGTTCGCCTTTCGGCGTGAAAACACACACTGGAAACGAAAACGCATTTTCAGAACGATGATAAATGTTGCAAGCTTTCAGGGCTTTAAGAACTCCCTTATACTAATATAGATAGTATAAGTAAATAGTATAAATAAATAGTATTTAGTAGTAAAGTAGATAATACTAAGTAATATAATAATTTAATATAATTTAATATAATAATTTAATATTAAGTAGATAATATAGATAGCTTAAAGTATTAAGCAGAAGTAATAAAGTATATATAGTGGCAAAGTATTAAGTAGCAAAGTATTAAGAAGTAGTATATATAGTAATAAAGTATTAAGTAGAAGTAGTAAAGTATTAAGTGGACAATATAGATAGTATAAGTTAATAGTATTAATAAATAGTATTTAGTAATAAAGTAGATAATATTAAGTAATATAATAATTTAGTAATATTAAGTAGATAATATAGATAGTATAAAGTATTAAGCACAAGTAGTAATGTATATATAGTAGTAAAGTATTAAGTAGAAATATAGATATTATAAGTTAATAATATTAATAAATAGTATTTAGTAATAAAATATTAAGTGGATAATATAGACAGTATGAAGTATTAAGTAGAAATAGTAAAGTATATATAGTAGTAAAGTATTAAGTAGTAGTATATATAGTAGTGAAGTATTAAGTACAAGTATTTTTGTAGCAAAGTATTAAGTAGATAATAAAGTATTAAATAGAAGTAGTAAAATATATATAATAGCAAAGTGTTAAGTAGATAATATAGATAGTATAAGTAAATAGGATTAATAAATAGTATTTAGTAATAAAGTAGATAATATTAAGTAATATAACAATTTAGTAATAAGTAGTTAAGTAGATAATATAGATAGTACAAAGTATTAAGCAGAAGTAGTAAAGTATTAAGAAGTAGTATATATAGTAGTAAAGTATCAAGTAGAAATAGTACAGTATATATAGTAGTAAACTATTGAGTGGATAATATAGATAGTGGTTTTTAAATTTAAATCGCTATTCACATTTTTTCCTCCAAACCAAAGTGCTTTCATTTCTTGCATTTCGCAAATCTCTGAAATCGCGAGTACACGCGAGAATGACAATTCGTTTCCACCAGAAAACGTACTCTAACACGCCGCAGTAGTCCAACGAAATAATATCCCTTATTAATTATTCCCGACATAACAGCCCGAAATTTCGAAAGGTCAGAGGAAATGGCCTCAGCTTTCTTCGACAGCGCGAGGATCGACAGACAGATCGATTCGAAACGTGTTACAACGACCTACATCGTCGATTTCTCGGATTATTCGTGAATAGGAAATAATACGAATGATGCAGAAGTAGTTGCAGAAAGTGTGCGTTGGCCATCGTCATCTGCCCTGTTCGAAAATCGTGGATCAAGGACCAGTCGATCGAAACAATGGCAATGGAGATGAGACTGGCAGTCGCCCGAACGCGGACAACAGCAACAGGCGATTTCTGACTTTGCGTAATGGATCGGTGTCTGTTTTACGTGTACATATATGTCTCTCTCTCTCTCTGTGTATATATATATATATATATGTGTGTGTGTGTATATATACATTGCTACCTGGAAAGCTGCACGATATGCGTCTGTGATGTATTGATTGGAAGCTGGGGCTACAGGTGGCTTTCTGGCGCCTGCGCCGCGAGGCTGTATGAATAAGCTCTCGTTTCCTTATTAAAATCCCTCATGAGCTCGCTGTACGGTAATCGTTACCCGGAGTTTGTGTCTCTCGAGCTCTTTTCTTCACTTGTTCAACACCCTCTCTCACTCTCTCCCTCTTCGCACGAGCTCCTCACAGGCGGTACGATTTTCGAATTTTCTTCACACTTTTCGCAAAAGGACAGTATGTGTGTGTGTGTGTGTGTGTGTGTGTGTATAGTAGTAAAGTATTAAGTAGATAATATAGATAGTATAAAGTATTAAGTAAAAGTAGTAAAGAATATATAATAGTAAAGTGTTAAGAAATATTAGTATATATAGTAGTAGTGTTAAATAGAAGTAGTAAAGTATATATAATAGTAAAGTATTAAGTAGATAATATAGATAGTATAAAGTATTAAGTAATAGTAGTAAAGAATATATAATAGTAAAGTATTAAGAAGTAGTAGTATATATAGTAGTAAAGTATCAAGTAGAAGTATTTTTTGTAATAAAGTATTAAGTAGATAATAAAATATTAAGTAGATAATATAGATAGTATACAGTATTAAGTAAAAGTAGTACAGAATATATAATAGTAAAGTATTAAGTAGATAATATAGATAGTATGAGTAAATAGTATTAATAAATAGTATTTAGTAATAAAATATTGAGTAGATAATATAGATAGTATAAAGTATTAAATAGAAGTAGTAAAGTATATATAGTAGTAAAGTATTAAAATGTAGCAGTATATATAGTAGTGAAGTATTAAGAAGTACATATAGTATATATAGTGAAGTAGTAGTATATATAGTAGTAAAGTATTAAGAAGTAGTAGTAGAGTATTAAGTAGAAGTATTTTTTGTAGTAAAGTATTAAGTAGATACTAAAGTATTAAATAGAAGTAGTAAAGTATATATAATAGTAAAGTATTAAATAGATAATATAGATAGTATGAGTAAATAGTATTAATAAATAGTATTTAGTAATAAAATATTAAGTAGATAATATAGATAGTATAAAGTATTAATTAAAAGTAGTAAAGAATATATAATAGCAAAGTGTTAAGAAGTATTAGTAAAGTATTAGTATAGTAGTAAAGTATTAAAATGTAGCAGTATATATAGTAGTGAAGTATTAAGAAGTACATATAGTATATATAGTGAAGTAGTAGTATATATAGTAGTAAAGTATTAAGAAGTAGTAGTAGAGTATTAAGTAGAAGTATTTTTTGTAGTAAAGTATTAAGTAGATACTAAAGTATTGAATAGAAGTAGTAAAGTATATATAATAGTAAAGTGTTAAGTAGATAATATAGATGGTATAAATAAATAGTATTAATAAACTGTATTTAGTAATAAAATATTAAGTAGATAATATAGATAGTATAAAGTATTAAGTAGAAGTAGTAAAGTATATGTAGTAGTAAAGTATTAAGTGGTAAAGTATTAAAAAGTAGTATATATAGTAGTAAAGTATTAAGTAGAAATAGTAAAGTATATATAGTAGTAAAGTAGAAATAGTAAAGTAAATATAGTAGTAAAGTATTAAGTGGATAATATAGATATTATAAGTGAATAGTATAAATAAATAGTATAATAGTAATAAGTATAGATAGTATAAAGTATTAAGTAGTAAAGTATTAAGTAGAAGTAGTAAAGTATTAAGAGGTACTAGTATATATAGTAGTAAAGTATTAAGTAGAAATAATAATGTTTATCGCTTTCCCTCTTCATCTCGACAAGAACGAATGTTGATTTCAGCGCGTTGAAAACTATGTTGTATACTATGTATAAACGCGCATATTTGATGAAATATATAAATATATAAATACGTTTGCTTTCTAGGTATGATTCTTGTTCACAAGATGGCGTCTCCTTTCGCGTCCTCTTCCGTTCCAATGATTTAAAAGCTCGGCGTCACCCGCGTTAAATTAGTTTCGAGTTTCTTTTTTCTTTTCTTTTATTAACTCTGGCTTACTCGCTCGAGTTTCTCAAGTCATCGAACAGTATTTCGAGAGTTTCGCGTTTCAGCGTTTGCGTTTGCCGGCAAATTTTTGGACGGGCAGGCAACTTTTGAAAGTTGAAGCGACTTACAACGTGATCGTCTGAGCGATTATACCTGCGCTTTCACCCTCGGCGAACAGGCGAATATCACGAATATAGCATAGAACAAACGTTTCTCAAAGCGTTTTCGAAGCAGCGGGAAGCCATTTCCTTTGAGAAGAAACACGTTCGCGAGATGGAGGTGCGGTTGAAATTAAACTTGCAACGTGAGAGAAAGGAGAGAACGTGTTTCTTCTCCCGCAATTTCTTTCCCCCTTCTCCTCTTCTTTTCACCCACGCATTTTTCATCTTTGACGCGCCGAAAATACGAAGTGAGAGATTAAAAAAAAAAGAAAAGAAGAAAAGAATAGAAAGGATAGCTCACCCCTTATTGTTTTGTTATTATCGAATCGAACGTTACGAAAAAGAAAGATCGAAGAAACGAGATCGAACAGATGAATAGGAGTGAATTGAATTCTCGTTGTAATATTAATCTTTAAAATTGCAAAAAATCTTCTGTTCGGCGGTCCATTAGTTCGATTAGCCTCAGAAGAATTCCACGCGTTTCGTGGCCACGTGTTTCATAAACATTTCATTGGAATCTGCCACGCTTATCTTCCTGATGGATTTCCATTACGTACAAGGGTGGAATGATTTCCCCGATTAGGGGGGAGTTTTCGGCCGAATTTCTAGACGATATAACCGACTGAATATCCGATATAACGCGCAATCGTTTTTATCATTCGATCGATATATACACCAATATCGTCTATTTTATTTCAAAATTATTACGTCTAAACGTTCCTATCAATTCTTTCGTCTTTCTCTATGAAATATCCATTTTTCAATTTTTATTTCAATTTAATTTAATCTCTATTTAATTTAATTTAATCTTTATTTTAATTTAAATTTTTAACTTAATCTTCAAGACAAAATTCTGTCGTTCGATTTATCTTGAGACGTAGCGAATAATTCTCGTGAGATGAACGATATTAAATAGATCGTTGCTTTTTTTTTCTTCTTCTTTCAAGTCGAAGCAAACCGTGTTTGTCGGATTTTTGAGAAAGTCTGCCGAAACGCGACGAGAGGCAAGCGAATACGTTACACTGTCAAGACAAAAGAGGGGAAAGCCTGGTGCTGAGGAAACAAGAGAGGAAAACACCCCCGGGATACTTCTTTTTCACTGGAGCCGATTGAATAACTGACCGGTTCATTGATTTCTCTTGCCTTTGCGAATCAACGCATTCAAACGCGCTCCTTCTCTTCGTCCTCCTCCTCCTCCATCAAGTTCTCGAACTCCTGTAACTTTCCCCTTCGTCGAAATAAAGGAAGTAGGTTACCGCGTTTCACCTTGTTTTTTTTTTCTTTACATTGCAAATCGATCGTCTCTCTCTGTCTTTGTATATATTCTTCTGAAATATTCTTACAGAACAGAATCTCTCGCTTGCATTTTTCGTTTCGTCTGATTTGTGCCTTTGAGATTTTCTCCATTCTTCAGGCAAAGTGAGTGCGTGCGATCTCGCTACACGCACGACGTCACGGAAACAGTTCGTTTCATTTCGAAGAATGGAGATAAGAATTTAGACTTGGAAAACGTACGAATCTGTGGAAAATCGGCTGAAATCGTTAATAAATAACTCGGAACCTCCAACTTTGCTCTTTATATCTCTCAACGATATATTTCTCCCTCGGAGCGGAAATCGTCGTTGAAAAACCGCGCGAAAACCTGCGATTCCCTTGAACGTCTTCCTATCTCGTCTCTGCTTTTCAGCAACACGCTATCTTGCGCGTAATACGTCACGTTACGTCGCAGTGGCATACCGTTTTAGCAAGCGACTCTTTACAATTTACCAGGATGTTATTGCATTTTCGGAAATCGAACAAAGGGAAAACCTCGAGAAATCGTCGAATCAGGAAATTCACGAAATTGATGGAAACCGGTTCGAAGAACGAAGAGAGCTTGAATGGTATTTCTTCGAATGCGAGCGTTCTCAAATTTCTGACCGATTTTAAACAATAAAATTGTAACTGTGTATGATAAAAATAAAATTGTAACTATATACTGCAATACGCAGTCTATCGGTGCTTTTTCACTGCTTGTTCCGAGGTGAATAAAAACGAAAGATTCCGTGTGACTTATATCTGTGAGAATTGTGAAATCTTAATGACCTCGAGAAATCGTCGAATCAGGATTTTCACGAAATTCACGAAAACTTCGTGAAATTTATGAAAACTGGTATTTAAGAACGAAGAGAACTTGAATGTATTATATTTTTCTCGAATGCGAGTGTTTTCAAATTTCTGACCGATTTTAAATAATAAAATTGTAACTATATGCTGTACGTAGTCTATCGGTGCTTTTCTATTGCTTGTTCCAAGGTGAAAAAAAAAGAAAGATTCCGTGTGATTTATAAATCTCTGAAAATTGTGAACTCTTCTTAATGATCGAATCACGTGTTCGAGCGCATTAAATCGAGCGCCTGTTTTCAAGATCTTTTGAAACAGAGCTTGGACAGATTTTATAGATTAGGAGAGCTTGTAATTTGATGGTTAAATGACGTGATTAAACGCTTTAAATCAATCCTATCTTACAATCATACGATCATGTATCGAGTGTATGGTTGTACATATTTTTACAACCGACATATTTTCTCGCTGAGAAATAATCGAAAGTAATTAGCGTGTTAGACGGGTTAGAAGGTTTACTAATAAGCACACGGATTACACGTGAGTAAAGTTTATATGAAAACTTTCAGTCGGGGTTTTATTATTTTATAACAACAGCTTCAGAGTGACGTTACAAAATAATGTTATTTCTGCAAGAATTAAATTTTAAATCCTCTCTACATTCAAATAACATTACCCGTCGATGATGTCTGATAATTTCATATATCACATGTAACAAAGAACTTGCTATTTATTTGCAAAATATCAACTTCGTTGAAACAATAGAGATTTTATTATAATCCAGAAATTTGAAAATATCCGCGCCGTATTTCGTGCCGTAATATTTCCATTAGAAGTAATTTCCATTGTATTTTCGTATCGGAAGCGCGTGTACCAGGCCAACGTTCAGAATGATTATTCTCATTTGCAAAGAGAAAAAGGTAAAAACTCGCGATGGAGGACCGAGGACTACTCTTTGCCTTCTCTGTCTACCAGTTCCAGCGTAATTACCCGCTCTTTTGCAAAAAATAATAAAAAATACAGAAGAAAAAGAATCGGTGGAAACTACGTTATTGCAACAGCATCGCTTGCTTCACCTGTACGTCAACGTTCAACGAAAATCGAACGAAATCTGTTAACACTTTACCGACCGGTAGCCTATCAATCGGCTAACCATTCACCGCTAATACACGGTCGGTAAAGTGTTAAAAGAAGAGAGAAGAAAAGGAGAAATCGACTCGGAACTTCGTTCTCGACAATGTTCGACGAAAGAAAAACAAGAAAAAAAGGTTTGCAATTCTATTCGCGCTAACGAAAAAAAAAAAAACGTTCTCAAGGTAACGGTTCACGTTCGCGTGAAATTGTATCACAGCTTTCGCGTTTTCGTCGATCGGCTATTTCACGGTGTTTTGCGCGCGCCTACGTGTTCACGTGTTAGTATTATTCGGCCAGATGCACAATGTATCCCACGATAGCAATCCATCCTTGATATATCCATCCCTTCGACCGTCCTCTGGGTCCTCACGCGCTGTGATCAGCCGCCCCGAGAAAAGCCGCCGAGCGATCTTCCTTCAACCACCCCCTCAACCCCTCAACCCCTCAACCCCTCCCTCGCCCGTTTACCGTGTGTATACACGGTAAAACGCAGGGTTGGCGAGGCACGTCTGCGCGATGCGCGCTCAGAGAGGAACGAGCCTCTTTCGCGATCGGACCGACGTGCTTTCCCACCGTCGACGACAGTTCAGCCGCACCACCGTAAGGTGCAACATAATCGTGAGTAAATATATCTCCTCTCTCTCTCCTCAGCCGACACAACACATCTCACTGGCTACATCACGTACATTCTTTCTCTTTCCCTTTTCACCGGAGAGCGAAGTCCCCGCTTTCGTTTCACTCTTAAACCGGGCCTCTCGTGTTCGAGGGGGGTGAGGGTACGTGTTAGAGATTCGTCCCTTCATTTTTTTTCCCTCTTCGTCTATTATCATCTTGTATCACGTCGTCGTAGAATCGGGATACGAACGAGTAGTTGCAGATCTGAGCGCCTAAATTTTCTCCCTCCCCCCTCGGCTAAGTTGCAGTTAACGAACGACAATTTCCAGCGGGACAGATCCGAAGGGATTCGATTGAAATTTCAAAAGATGCACGCACGTTCGCACGGTTGTAAGGTGGTTCACAATAATAATACGTTCGATATTTCCCTTCGATTATGGATCGACGGGGCAGCTCTCGGTTTAAGGGTCGATTCAGCGGCGCTCACCGGGCTCTTTACATATCGTCGCGCGTTTTCCCCGAATGTGCCTCCTCCGTGGATGATATTATCTCGTGGAATGAGAACCGGCGGTGAAATCGCATTAATCGCTTGTCTTTGTCTGCCACTTCGGGAATCGTTGTTGCGCGAGATGCGACGAGAATCTAAATAACGAGATAACGAGAATCTAGTCGACAAGAAAAAAGTGTTTCGATTTTAAATCAGAAATCATTGTTGCGCGAGATGCAACGAGAATCTAAATAACGAGATAACGAGAATCTAGTCGACAAAAAAAAGTGCTTCGATTTTAAATCGATGTGTGTCACTCTCTTTGTCATCTTGCGTGTAACAGTTCAACAGTTTTACCTTTCAATTGGATTGCTTGTTCAGATTATTGCGTCACTTTCGATACTGTTGTTTCTAAAATATATATACATATATATATCCTTCGTTTGAGGGACAGTTGAACGGTGTAATATTTCTCTTGTAAAAAAATTCGTAGCAAAAATTCTGCAGGCTCGTCGTTTCCCATCGATCGTGCTCGCGTTTATTATTAAATCATTTCGAGTAACCGGCTAATGATACGGAAGCACTTTCTCTTTTTATAAACACCCGATAGCCGATACTGTAACGTTACATCGATCGTTAAACGGCTGTTTATCTCCCGGGAGGAAGAAATACACGCCTCGTTGAGAAATAAAAAAGCAAAATCATAATCGCTGTTGATCGATGCTTGATCGTCAATTGACAAAAAACAGAAGAAGAAGAAGAAGAAAAAAAATTAATTTCTTCGCAAGCCAAAATAACCCAATTATCGGCAATGCAGGATTGTTGCATTCGCGCGAACATCAATAAGAAAAATTTTACGACGTACACTGCCGTAAATTTATCGAAATATCCAGATATTTGTAACACGCGGTGTGAGAGAACAGAGAATTAATATTATCTGGAATGAAATTTTTAATGGCGAATAAATAGAGCGGCGACCTAAGCGAATTTAAATCAATTCGAAAGTTAAAAAAAATACGTGCACCTCTGTCCTTCTCCATTAAAGATGTACGAATCTCTTTTGTTATAACATCGAAGAAACGAAAGGTCCTTTTCACGTAAATTAAGCTGAATGTATTTTTCAATAACTTTCGATTGACTGAAGAACAGATTTCGACGATACATACATACATACACGAACGAGGTGCATTGACGAGTAAAGAAACGTGCAACATACCTGAACAGTCGAGAATTTGAGAGATCTTCATCTAATCGTCGATCCTCCCTCTATCTCTTACAGTTTCTTCTTCACAAATTTTCACAAATTCAAACGTACACTGGACATAAAGGTAAACGTACATCGGCTCTCGAAAGGAACCGAGAAGAAAGTGCTTTCGAAGAGTTTCTCGCACGTGACCGAATCGTGCGAACGAGTCGAAAATGAGTTGAAAATGAACGTTTTAGCGAGTGAAAAGACAATTTCCACGGAAGCTAAGATTTCCTAACGTGGTGAAAATTGCAAATCCGTGGATGGGATTTTCAACGACCGTCGTAGTTGTTTTCAAACGTTCCGAGAGAACGCGGCTAACGCAACGAAGATTATACAGACGACGCTGTTGTCACGTAATAAATTCGAAAGATATATAAAAACTATTGATCGAGCAGCCGTAGCCACTCGACTTTTCTTTATTTCGGTGCTGGTTACAAAGTCGTTAGAATTTCTATACTTATCAGGTACTGGGGTTGCGGCAAATCGTTGTCGGTTTGGAGTCACAAGTAGAACTGAACTCTCGAGGTTTTCGCAGCCCTGTATTTATACCAAGGGTAATCTTTGGAAGTTGGCGTCAGTCGTCTGGGTAGCTTCCTGTTGTTATCTTCTTGGGCGTGGAATTTTTTGGGGTATTTTGCGTGGAATTTCGAGTGTCACACTGTCGTCGCGTTGATCCTTCGTTTGTTCTCGCGCGATGTAAACACTGTCTTGGCGCGTGTTTTCGCTGCCGATTTTCCACGAGATTCACACAGCGACGGGGGCACGACGATTGTTTGTAATTTCCTTCGAAATGTAAAATTCGTTGTTCCGAAACGCGTAGCAGATGCCCGTCACGTTGAAGCGTCAGAATTGTTGGCCACGATTGCAAGAAGTAACGTAGCAAGTATTATTTTGCGCTACGTCGTTTTTCTTTTTTTCTTTTCTACACGTTATTTTCTGTTGACGTTGTTAATTGTCCTCTGTGACAGGCGAGACAGAAATAGGTTAACCTTTCCGATGAAACTGCGAGATAATTTTTCGTAAACATTATTTAGACCCGAGTTTATAGATTATAATTGCAGGCTTTGATCCACTTACGTTTAACGTCACGTGTTCGCTCGAAAACGAAATTACAACGATACAAGGTAATGTTTCTTTATTGCGATATTTTCGCTTCAGGATCTATGAGAACAGAGATTAGAGTTAATTACGAGATTAAAATCGAAGGGAAAATAGGCGATTATCTCTGGATTAAGTGGCTAGTACTAGCGAACTGACTGATAAAAACGCAAATATCGTAGATCTCTGTACCATAGATAATTTTCAACAGGTTCACGCGTAAATGATAAACGATTCGTTGGATTTACATCTGAAATTGCATTTTATCTTGTACATCAGAGAATCGATTAATTAAAGTTTGTTAACTGGTAATTCGCGGTTTTTGTCGAATCTGACGAGCGATGTTACAATTGAATCGTGCAAGATGGCTCTGCTCGCAGAGAAGTTATAGCGGGCGTTTTCGTTTCAAATTCAAAGAGAGTTTAACAGTGTCCAGTGCGATTGAGGAAGAACGTTGTTTTTTTCTTTTTCGTTGCGGATACGGTTCGACTCGAGGCGAATGTCACTTAAACGTGAGTCTTTAAGCATCTTTCTACGTAACGCGAGATTATATTGTATCCGAATTGTATTTATCATTTTCCGATCGAGGTTTAAAATTATATCAGCTATGTTAAATTAAATTAAATAATTTGTCGCTGGTATAGTTTTTCTTCTTCTTTCTTTTTGTAAATTAATCGCCTTAGGTCGATTCAGATGGATCGCCGCTCAAAGACATTCAGACGAATGTCGTGAATATTATGATTCAGTGAAAATTTTGTGACATAACCTATATATGCAGGTTTAAAAGACATCGATCGTACGATAATTTATAATGTTACAAAATTGAATGCAGCGCGGGTTGAAACATTATTGGGAAGTTATCGAATCAGTATGTGTATATATATATATATATATATATATGTATGTATACTGATTCGATGTAGAAAATATAGAGTTACTTACACGCACTGCATTTAGCAAATGAAGTTATCATGTTGTTCGTTCGTGCTGCCCACTTTAATTTCGTTCAATTGATTTGAAAAACTTCGATTTATTATAAATGATTTTCTGGTTAACATTATTTCTGAATAAACTGAACTGTTTACAAGCTTCGGGAAATATTGAAATTCAAAGGAAACACTACTAACGCAAAATTGACACTATACGTAATTTGCTTCTTACAATATTTCAGAAATAATTAATATTTTATCACGTTGCCATGTTAAATTTGTGAAATCGCATGAAATCATGGTGATATTATGTTGGAAATTGCTCTTCACCGTAGTCATCTGCAACGTAGAGTACAAAAACAATTTATCGAACCGAGCCTTAAAAAATGTTTCCACACACACACACACACACACATACACACACACACACACATACACACACACACACACACACACTTCTCTGCGTAGGAATTACATTTCGCCAAGGTGTTGTGAGTCGTGTATTATTCTGACAGCACTAAACGACAAACCTTTCGACAAACAACCGTGCACAAATACTACTTTATGTGTGTATATGTGTGACAATTAATGTTAAACCGCCGTCGAAACTATATATAGCCAATACAGTTCTCTTCTTTCCATTCGTGAACCGCGAATTTCTGTCTTGGGAGAATAGTAGTCGAGGTTTGGAGAAGTCTGTCGCATGCAAAGACTGAACAATAATAGTATTTCTCTGGATAGGTATCGCTCTTCTCTCTTTTATGAAATGTTTACGGAAAAATCTATGGAATTTTTAGAGTTTGACACAACGATTATTAACGGTGTGACTCGCAGCATAGGCAAACGTTAATGATTATATTCGTTGTGAACAAAGAGATTATATTTGTTCAAGAAACTGACAATTTAAACAGCAAATGGACTCGGTTCAACCAGTGTAGAATGTTTCAGCTGATACTCAACTTAGGTGAAGCAACATGTAAATAGCAAAGAGTTTTTAATCTCATTGGAATATAACGATCTGTTTGGATGAAATTACATATCTTGTATACGTTGTTTCGTTGGATGAAACGTTTCTATTCAGGTGCACGCGATTTGAATTATTATTATCATCTGCTTAGCGCGTTATGTATATTCATAGTGTGCATTGTACGGCATCCTGAAATACACGTTGTGGTGGCCAGGGTATAAAACCCTGGAGATAAATAATTGCGGGAATTATTTAAAAATGGGAGCGTCGATTTGCCAAGGAAAGTTGTTGAGTACATAAATCAGATTATATACCGGAGGGAACGTTGTTGCTCTTTTTTAAATCTATTTTTCTATTCACTCTCTTGTGCGAGGAGCTCTATTGATTGCAAATAAATGTATGCACAGTATTGATTTGAACTCTATACTAATATTGAGAGAGTTGATTGCATCAACGCGAGCGAGACGCAAAAGTCGACAAAAGTCATTGATTGGAAAATTGACTTGATAACAGAAGATAACGCGTGGTTTTGTTCACACGTGCGTGATAACATGAGAAAGAACACGAGATCCACGAGTTTGTTCTTTTTATCAATGTACTTTTATTGTTTTCAATGATGACTTGACATCAGCCACAAGTGCCTGATACTATACCAAGTGCACAAGCGTGAATCTCAACGCAGCAGAAGGAGGAAAAAAACGTCGAAAAGTGAAAACAAATCGTCGAATCGTTAGCGACACTCTCCAAATAGATTCTCTTCCACTTCCGTGATGTCATCGAAAGTCTAGAACTAATAGTATTCAATTAAAGTCATCGTCAAACAGGCTTCACCACCCCTTCCATATCCATGATGTCGTCAGAACTGATAACTTCCTAGTTTTGCACTCTCTCTCTCTCTCTCTTTCACACTCAGGTCACCCTACTTAGGCTACCGAGTATATAACGCTACGAACGAGCTAAATTCAACTTGCGAGAGCAAAGTTACGTCGCACGCAGGTATCGTAAACAAGTCTGCCCCCCTCGGTGCTCCATTGTTCGCCGTGAAAAGCGGCCGAGAACACGCTTTGATTTCGAACGTGTACCGCCACTGTTTCGTCCCCGTGACTTCGTTCCATTTTCCTCCTCCTTCTCCTTCATCTTCTCCTCCTGTGCCCTTAAACAATATGGGATTTCAAGTAGACGGTGGCGCAGGCGGACTTTTTTTCTTTTTTTTTTTCGTCACGCATTGTTCCGCAGGCGTGATGAAAGCTGGAAGCTGGGTATTGAACTGGGTCAAAGGTATTTCGATCGATCGATGTACCTTTCGTTGAAGTTTCGACGAGAGTGGAAAGGTCGAGGAGGAGGACCTGTTGGTTCGTTGCTTGTTCCTCGATATCGATTCGACGGAGATTTGATTTCAACACGGTGCGAATTTTGTCGCGAAGTTTCCGTGTTTTGCCGAATTTCCCGAAATCGTACCGAAAAGTGTACCTACACCTCGTAGATATATATATATATATACACCTCGCGAATATATATATATAAATAGTCCCAGAAAGTGTTCCAGAGATATTCGCAAAAAGTGGGATATGTGTGTGTATATATATATATATATATCGGCAAGGTATATTGAAGTTGGGAAAATTGTCGAGAGGTTTCCGATCGGCGAATCGAACGGCCAACGACGGAGAGGAACTTACCCCTTCCGGAGTAATCGCGCAGCCCCAGTAATTGGAGACCTCGAACATGCATATGGTAATTCGTCGGATCAGCTTTCGCCGTGGCTCTCTTCGTACGTCGATCGATCGCGGCGAAATATGTTTCTGAAATTCTTGTCGCAGTGAGACGTGAACGAGAATTGCCCACGATCCCGTATCAGGATGTAATTGGACTTTGTTGCGAAGGAAGGTAGCTTCTAAATTCTACAGAGTATCTTAACAGAGCTAACAAATTCGCTCGTTACTAATTAGTAGTCCGATTAACGAGCGATTGAACGATTGAATTGCACGGGAAATTGTCATTTCTCTGCGAACGATGACACGTACATTCGCGCGAATTTGGCTGGAAATGGAGCAACGTTTTTAATTAACACGTCATCGAACGGCACTTTGCACTTGCGATTCTGCGTATGCCTTCTTGCTCGTTTCAAATGATTGAAAAAATTCGAATAGTCGCGCGTTGGCTGTCTTCGGAACCGCTGGAACGGTTCGACGACTATAAAATTTTCGCCGGGAATAAAATGAAATTAAAAAGAAAGATTCCACGTTAAAATAAAAAAAAAAAAAAAAAAATGGGAAGGCTTTATAATGCGATGAATCGCGCGAGCTTTTACTTGCACATTTTTCGAAAAGTCATTTGAGTTTTTTTTAAAGATATATTAAATATAAATATTAAATATAATTAAATGTAATATAAATATTAAATATAATTTTTTTAAAGATATATTATATTTAAAGATGTATTGTTTCACGTCTGTGAGATTTCATAAATTGGCCATATTGAACAAATGAAAATTATAATTGGCCATTTCGGTAGTTAATCGGCGCAGGTTTTTCACAAAAGTGTATCCGTTTCAAGAAACTTGCATTCTTCGAAAAATCATTCATGTATTTTAAAAACACATTATTTCACGTCCATGGAAACAAAAGTTATAAATTTCCAACAAAAGTTATAAATTGGCCATTTTGATCAATCGGAAGAGTTAATCAGCGCAGGTTTTTCACAAAAGTGTATTCGTTATAAGAAACTTGCATTTTTTCGAAAAATAATTCAAGTTTTTTAAAAACACATTATTTCACGTTCATGAAATTTCCAACAAGTTATAAATTGGCCATTTTGATCAATCGGAAGAGTTAATCAGCGCAGGTTTTTCACAAAAGTGTATTCGTTATAA
>WIUT01004772.1:0-16351 GCA_010645135.1 Tetragonula clypearis | reverse complement strand
TATATATATATACTTGCCTATTGGAAAAAAATCGCAATTACTTCTTGGCCAAGCCAACAAGTTCTATCTCGACTCGAGTAGCATGTTTGAAAAACTGCTTGCGCGTACTCGGGCAAACAAAGAGAGAGAGAGGTTAGAGACAGCAGCGCACTGATTGAACCACGCAACCTGCCTGCCCGTTCGGATTATTATCTCTTAGCTGGCATTGTCCGGGCTGGGCCAGTTTGCTTTCAAAGTGCTCGTGTTTGTTCGTCAGGTACGTGACCAGAAAACCCTCTGAATTTCGATACCAGCCCTTCATTTTTCCAAGCGCTGCGCATCAACCGGCAATCTTTGCGAGCACCGCTCCATCCCGACGAAATGATACTCGCGGCACATCGCGAGTCAATTCGGACTCGTAAGTACCTATTGAATTTGATCGTCCGCCTATTTGCCATCGTATCGAGTGTTTTTTCTCTTCCCCCCCCCCCCCTCCCTGTTCGTTCCTTTTCTTCGTTCGAACGCGCGCCGATCGATCGATTCGGTTTCACCTGATGAGACTCGACGTGCGCCAATGGCACGTTGTTTTCCCCGTGTTTCTAGTATTATCGAGCTGCTGGCTGAAAATGGTGTTCCCATGATGCATTTCGATACGACTCGATCTTGCGGAAAAGCGAAGTTCCAGTATCCACGCGCGCACGGTTTGAAACGATTTGTATTAAAGTGACGATCTCGTGCAAGTATAATTCTTTCCATTTAAGCAGTCCGTGTCCACGTTGTTAACCTATTGCTTCGCAGTCTTCTTCAATTACCATTGGCTCCGTCTCAGGCCAATAAATCAGCCTTTCCATTCGTCGTCCCCTCCCACGGAACGAGCGTCGTTTGCACGACGAGTGAAAACGAATCGGTACGATGCGGATCGCGAATCGTCGCTGAGGTCGCAATTAATTGCGTTCGCGTGGATACTCTACGAAGATTCGCGATGTTATAATTAGTGATATTTGCGAATGCAAATGAAAAAGTCCTTCTAAAAAAGTGGAAAAGTATTGGCACACCTTTGACCGGTAATATTTATGAAAATAAATGACACGTTTAGCTGAAATCTGTTTTCATAAATGATTTAATACGTGCGAAAGCAACGTGCAATTTCCAATAATGAGTTATATATGATAATAACATACGGTGAAGAGCATAACTGTATTACCAATGACGATGGGAAATTGTCGATGATATATAATACTGATATAACTTCGTAAAAAAAGATCGTACAACTTGGTCCTATTTTAAAAAACTGAAACTTTTACTTCGAAGTCTTGTTTGTTTGTTTGTTTTTTTTAAGATAACTTTACATCAAGTAGCGAGTGGAAGAGTGAGAATACTTTTTTCCTCGAAAACTCTAAAAGTTCAAACTCGAGTTAAAAAATTTTTTTTTGTAACTAGGTCTGCCATTATCTTGAAGATTGACATCCCCTCTTTATAACGACTCCAAAAAAAAATTTTACCATCTTGCTATTATCACTATTCTAGAAGACAAAAATTGATCTCGTAGAGTCAGTTACTTTGCACTAACAACTAATTTTGATGAAAGATTGTCGATACTTTGAGCTAACATAACTTGAATGAAAAATCAGATAACGATCGATTTGATTCTTAAAACTTGTCGTACAATTTTTATTTAACATTTTATTGAGCGTTAAATGTCAGTTAAACGAAAGTTCAAAAATTCAAGACATTTTTAATCCTAATGTTTCAAGTTCAGTGAAATGATTAAAAAAATAGAAAAAGAAAATTGTGTAGCAAGTTTTTAAGAATTCGTTGTAACGAATAAATTTCAGTCTTCGAGAAATCATGGTAAATTTGGCAATGAAAAGAATTGTTTAAAGTTTTTGAAACGCGTTCGAATTTTTGCAATTTGTGAGAAAAAGTGCTCACTTTCTCACCCACTGCAGGATGTAAAAACGTTTTTAGAAAAAAAAAAAAAACGAACTCAAGGTTGTCAAAGTAGAGCCTTTACACCTTAGAATGAGATCAAATCGATCGTTATCTGATTTTTCTTTCAAGTTATGTTAGCTCAAAGTATCGACAATCTTTCATCAAAATTAGTTGTTAGTGCAAAGCTGACTCTACGAGATCAATTTCTGTCTTCTAGAATAGTGATAATAGTAAGATGGTAAAATTTTTTTTTTTGGAAAGCCAAAGCATCTTACAAAACGCTGTATATTTTATTTTTTTCATTATTCCACTTGTAAATATTCGATAAAATATTTTAAAATTCCACGTGTATGTTCAATTTTGCTCCTTACATTTGCATGTCGATGCCCCTTTGATTCTCGAACTTTAACATTTTTATTTGTGTCATTAAATTGCTACTGCGCACATGATTTTCGCATGTCGCGGATCACTTCTGGACGTACGTATTTTTTCGCTGATATGTCGCTTATTATATATAATATATCACAAAGATATCGGCGAACTTTTTCCCGGCTCGCTGTGTCACGATCGCTCGTTCCGCGTAAACACTTCAAATTTCCATAATTGAACTGGCCACGAATTTCTTTGAAGCCCCGTACGTCGTGCAAAGCTCCGCGGTAAAATTGATAGAAGCATGGAATCGCTTTCAGTTTGATTGCGCCACCGGTGAAACGTCTAATTACCGACACTGTCGGTCGCCAATTGGAAAATTCGCCGCTGCTTTCATCTGGAGTTTACTCTCTTTTTTTTCATCAGCGGAGAACATATCGAATTAATTCTGTCTTTGTGACTTGCAACTCGCTCCGCTAATTTTTTCAACCCCCCCCCCTCCCTCCTGCCGCTGATATGGAGCTGATATTTCGACAAATATGCCAGGTCTTATCAGCGTGCCTGAGCCGATCGTCGGGTCAGGCACGCTGCGTGTTGCTCGTCGTTTCGAAAGGTTACCAGGTCAGCAATATTCCATGTAGCGTCAGTTCAACAAGAACAACATTCCGACGATTCGCGTTGTTCAACAAAAAGCGCAAAAATTCTGCTTCATATTGTCAGCGTGACACATTCTTTTCGTGAAACGTGACGAACCGCTCGGAACGCACGTACATATTTCCCGATGTCGTAAACACAGCATTTGCGTACATCGACGTAGCAAGAAATAGCGTGATTCAAGTAGGTCTTTTTTTGAATCAAGGTCACCTCAGGATGGTGACAAATGAAATTTCGAATGCACGCACCTCCGCCGTTATTGGAGTATCGCTGCCAGTTCGTTTTACTTTCCCCTTTGCAACATTTAATGCCGCACGATTAAAATCAGAAGCAAGGACACTGGATGTTTGATTCGAATCACTGACTGGAGTTAGCGGAAAAGAAAGAAAACAAGAAAAAGAAAAGAAAAAAAATGGCAAACTGCTGGACTCGCGAGTGTTAATTTAACCGAGTGTTCCAGCCAGCGGGGCCGGTAATCGCGAATGCGCGTACACGGGCTTCCGGTTTCCGGCGGCGAGGAGGCAGCCTCGTTGAAGGCGTCGAAGAAGAGACTCACTCAGAGACAGAAGCGAGCGAGAGAACTGGCTGGAGTGAAGGAGAGAGAGAGAGAGAGAGAGAGAGAGAGAGAGACGTGGCGGCGGCTCGCGTTGCGAACGGAAGTCGAACCGCTTGGACAAGTTCGGGGACCGTCCGTTAAACGCGATTCCTACGCAGCGCTTCCGGTTTCCGGCTCGTTAGTCAGTCCAACACCGTGCACCTCCTTCGCTGCTCGTCATACTCGACAACTTTTCCCGCTTCCGTGCTTCGTCCAGCTTCGTGGCAGCTTCCTCGCTCAACTGCCATCTTTCGCCGATCCTCTTCGAAGCTTATCAAGTATCTTACAATCAAATAGACACTGATCAATTGCGAACATGGCGAGTTCGAGGGCCTGTGTACGATTAATCGTAATCTCCTCGGATAACAATGTAAATGTAAACAGAAATTAATTAGATTCTGTTAGACGGGGTGGGGGGGGGAGGAGAGACGCGTGCGAAGCGAGATTGTCCCTCGTAAAAATTCCACCGTAATCACGAAACTCACCGTTTCGCGCACGAAAACGTTCCCGTATTCTGCTAAAATGAGAGTAAACTGACCGTTTCTTTCTTCTTTTCTCTCTTTTCTTTTTTCTTTTTTCTTCTCTCTCTCTCTCTCTCTCTCTCTCTGTCTCTCTTTTTGCAAGTAAGCTGCGACCGCGATACTTCATGCTGTATTTATGTTGAGAGAGGTAACGAATTGCCGGCCACGGTATTACGCGCGGCTTATTTCGCGTCGTGTATGTACACTTTTTTGCTAGTCGAGCGTGTACACGGGCCGCTGCAAATATTACGAGCACCTAAGGATAACGAGGAAAAATATGGGCGGAAAGCACGGCCGGCCTAATGTTGCCTGTTTCTTTTTTTTTTTTCTTTTTTATTTTTTATTTTAGTACCAACAGACTCCAGCCTCGGTTTCTTTAGACAATCGAAATCGAGGAGAACTCACGCTCATCGAGAGCACCGTCAGATTATCATCGCAGATCACCCGGGAAATAATTCACCCGGACAGGGGGGAGGGGGAGGAGCAAAAGACGTGTTTAGGAACTTCCACGAGGGGAAAATAGTCCAATTTGTCGTGCTTTCATTGTATTTTCCCCCCACGAAACGGGACCGGATAGTGCGTCTGTCGGAAACTCGGAACACACTCGATGATACTCGTATACTATACGCGTATCTTCTGTTTGGAATATTTAACGCGTGCCATTTGCTCTGCACGCTCAATTTGTCCAGCCCATTAGATACGGGATATGGTATCTATAAAGAATCGTGTAGAAATAAATCAATTCGATGCATCGCAGTCTCCAGTATGCCTTTCTAATCTTTCTTTAGTTGCCTTTTGTTAACCTATTGCATTGTATGATAACAAGCCGTGCAAAAGTATAAGCTTTAAGAGACGAATCTGAATCTGTCACAGCCTCCCATGTGATTTTTTAAATCCTTTCTTGAAGAGGCCACATGCACTGCCGCTCAAAAGTCTACTTTTATTTTTAATATTCAGCGCTTATCGTGGATTATCGTGCATAAATATATTTCATAATATAATATAATATAATATATTAATATATTACAAATAATGCAATATATTACACGTAATACAATATATTAACGTATCAACAGATTCTTTATTGCATAATGTTTTATATTTGTTGTACTTAATTATATCATATGCATTGTATTTATCGTAAACACAACAATTTATATTGTATATTGCGTATTGTGTACAATATAATTTATACTTTTATATTGCATAATCTATATTATATTTATTCTATATAATTTACAATTTATATTTATTGTACTATTATTATCGTGCAAATGTCCTGAAATTTTTATTGAGCTGTATCTTTGAGTAGTAATAGTAATTCAGAGAGAAATATTGAAATTCTATGTTATCGTGATTCTTCTAGAATACTCTAGAAAGTAATAAACTTCAAGCTTTTGCCGGCATCGAACGATAACAGACAAGCGGCTTAAAAAAGCGGTTCTTCTTGGAATGAAATTTTCAAAATCGGTACCAAAAGTATCTGAAGGACCACCGAGTCAATTTGTGGCAATATCTTCAAGATTTTGATTTGAAAGTTGATAAAATGTGCGTGTTATCTTTTTATCAATGAAATGTAATTCCTCCTTACCTCACTTTGCCCTTAACCTCTTAACTATTCAATCATTTCGTTAGCTTTATTCGCCGTGCAAAATACTTTACAGACTTTAAGAGACGAATCTAAAAAAAAGAAAAAAATGAAACAACGTAGGGGAAAAAAATTCGTGTTTCACTTTTTTCGAAGCGCAGTACTCGATCGTGCACGAGAAGAGAGGATGACTGGCAACGGCCAGTATTGTGCTGTTTTTTTTTTTTTTTTTTTTTTTTTTTAACGGAAACCGTCTCTTCGTGAGGCGCGATAGACGTTACGCAGCGTCGACGAAACTTTACGGCGAGTAATCGGCGTATAAAGCATGGACGGAATTGCTCAATTTGCATGATACAGTAGATCGATGGAAGTAAGGCGGCATAAGCAGCGCGTATGCTTGCAGCAGGTACCACGGAGGTAAGTATTAAACTACCGTGGGCAACTCTGTGAATTGCTTGCCCGCCCCGGTGACTGATTCCGTCGTCCAACGAAGCCACTATCTGCGAGTCTAATTTTTCATCCGCCCTTTCGTTTCAACGCGCGTACCGTGTATTCCGCACTTGCGTTCCGATCGACTATCATTCAACAACAACGCGTGCGTGTGCCTGCGTGTGCGTGTACCGACGTTCTTATTGATTCTCGAATCTCTGATACCTAGACGCGTGTGTCACTGACCATCTGGCTTGTGAATATGATGACGCGATGGTAGCGAATAATTTACGAATCGGTCAGACGTCGAAAATTTTACGCTTCGACTCGTAATTGACTTATATAGAGAGCTCGATGCTTCGATTACAATCGCGTGAAGTTGTTAACTGTGACGATTTAGAAAAAAAAAAGAGGAAGAATCGAAGCTACTTTCGAAATACGCCATTCATTTTTATTCCGAGGTGTTCTTCTCTACTCTCGAAAGCATTGTAAATTGTGCCATAGCGTAATATGCGAAAATATTGAACAATTTTTTTCACAACTGTGTCTAATTTGAGGACTGAAGCCTCTCGTTTGTTAACGATCTCCTAAAACCTAGGACGTACGTTTCTTTTCTCTTGAAAGCTTGAAACATCATCGTAAACAGAAGATTTCAATTTTCCAAATCCATTGTGATTTTCAGTCGCGGAGGAACGTTTTTTTACTTACTATGGCGATTTATAGCGTGTATAGAAAAATATCTTCTTATTCCTACGTTACGTGAAAACTCTCGTAAAATCAAATGACTGCCGTACGATTTTATTTCACTAAATTGAACAACAGTTCAAATACTTCGATGCCCCGAATTATTAATTCGAGTCGCTGTGTCTCAATTATTAGCGTACTGCATCAATTGTCCAGCAATTCCGAATGCCACAGCGGCGATCAGGCTTCTCGATTTTATCTTTGTGTCACGGTGACAGCAAAATTATTACTTGCCATTAATTGACATTTCTGTAACGTGTAATTCAACTCGTACGTATACGTCGTTCGTCTTCCTTCGAAATTTTATTCGATCACGTTCGTGCGTCGCGCGTGATAAAATAGAAAATTTCCTGAGCGAATTGAAGAAAACGTGTCCACTTTGCAGCGAGCATTGTCCCCGAAGAAGATATACGGGTACACGCGGCGAAAACGAAGCACACGCGTTGCCGTTTCGCACCACGTAAACACGACTGTCGACCTGAAACAGCCTTGGGCCGAAAGGAAGGAAGAGTCATTTGTTAGAGCTTAGGTAACGAGGAGCAACCATGGCTGCAAGAACGAGAGGACGAACGCTTATATTAGAGCATAATATTGAAAATATTTATAAAACAAAGCCAAACGAGATTGGAATAGAATTTTAAAGTTATATCAATTGTTTTGAAGAATTATATTTATATAATTAATATATTTAAATACATTGACATAAATTAATCTTAATTTGCTAGATAAATATGAAATTTTGTATGAAAAAACATTTAATGAAATTATATTTTCTAATTTATTATTGTTATTGATAATATCAAACAAAAAATTTATAATAATAATCAACATTATATTCACTGATATTAATACACACACACACACACACATATATATATATACATTTAATATTAATTTTGTTCATATACTTAATATTTAAATAGATTATATTAGAGCATAATATTGAAAATATTTATAAAACAAAGCCAAACGAGATTGGAATAAATTTTAAAGTTGTATCAATTTTTTTAAAGAATTATATTTATATAATTAATAAATTTAAACACATTGACATAAATTAATTTTAATTTGTTAAACAAATATGAAATTTTGTACGAAAAAACATTTAATGAAATTATATTTTCTAATTTATGATTGTTATTGATAATATTAAACAAAAATATTATAATAATAATCAATATTATGTTATGATATTAATATATATATATATATATATATATATATACATTTAATATTAATTTTGTTCATATACTAAATATTTAAATAGATTATATTAGAGCATAATATTGAAAATATTAGTGAAATCAAGTCATTTTTTTATATTGACTAATTCTTTATACTGAAAATATAATACTTAAAATAAACTATAAATTCAGAAGTAAAGATTTTTTTAATCTATTGTACAAAGTTAGAAGCTTCAATTTTTTATTTCTCAATTAAATTAGAATATATATTAATTCGATATTTTTATTAACAATAAAATGCCTCTTTTTGCCTTTAACTTATAATATTATGCTCTACATAAGCTAACGGAAACGAGAGGGAAAGATAGTGGTGCTGGCTATGCGAACAAGTTTGCCCGCGCGATATTGCCTTCGCCCGCCGAAAGGATTCGAGGTTTTAATCTAACATTGCGCTGCAGCTCGCAGAGCGCAGACAAAGGCGCGCGTTCCTCTGAAAATTATCAATTTACAGCGAAGAGCGTAGCCAGTGACAGTGAAAAATTGTCGATAATTTGCACTTGCGTGTAACGTATAGTTTTTGCCGCGGAAAAAAGAACGATCCATTTTGGTCTCGTTTTAAAGCGCGAAGCCTCCGCTTTGACAATTCGCGAGTATTTTTTTTTTCTTTTTAAAGATGACTTACGTAGCGGCTGGAGAAGTGAAAAATTGTATAAAACAAAATCGGCATATTTCACGCGTGTAAAAACATGTCACAACTGAATCTGCTATAGCCTTGGAGATTGAAATTTTCTCTCAGAGTTAAATGACGAAATTCAAGAAGTATTCAACGTTCGATAAAATGACGAGAAGAAAAGAAAAAAACATACAAGCTTTAAGGCGTCGTAAAGAGGAGGCTTTAATCTTCAAATTGAATTTGGTTACGGAGGAAATTTTTCAATATTTTTATACACGTTTAAATCTTCACAATTTTCGGGAGAAAGGTATCTTCCCTCTTTTTATATCTGTTAGCGCACGATCATCTTTGGAAAAAAAGAACGCTTCAAAACCGAAGCCAATCGTATCGTTATACGAAATTATATCGTTTCAAATTGTCGGGGATTTTTCATCGTCATTGTTTTCGTTGTAAATCTTCGTTTTTTATTTTCCTCGTGGAAAGATGCGAATCCTGTGGCGATTTACACGATCGACGTCACGTCATTTTACAAATTTGTCACGGTTGACTCTAAAATTTTCTCGACAAAATCTCATCGAAAATGACGATGATGGAAATTGATGCAAGCGGGAGTAGCGTAACTCTTGATATCATACGAACGTACGTAGCAGAAACAATTGTTCGAAGATGACGTTGGCGTGTGGCCGATCGAGGAAAAATTGCGAGAAATCGGCGGGTCCCCATAATTGGTGCTTGGTACCCGCCTCTTTCTCTTCGGCGCAATTGAATTGCACGCGAGACCAGTCGGTGGCTCGATGCAGCGTAAACAAACGTTGCATAACCAATTGGGAACGGGACGATCTGTTTGTGCCAGTCAGCCAGTGATGCGCGAAAGTCCCCGATGTTGGCTCTCTATCAACGCGATAGGGGAGGGGGAGAAAAATCGTAGGAATAGATTCGCAGAATCGTTCATCGTGAAACGGACGATCTTGCCGATAATTGGCGTACGTTCGAACACCATCTTTGTCAAAACCATCGAGCTTGCTTTTCAAAATTCAACGAAGCACCGATTTCTCGAGTAGATGTGATTTCAAAAATTTCGTACGTGTTCGAACGTAAATTTCTCGCTAATCTCTAATCACCAAGAGCTAATCGCGTTTTCTTCTTCTTCTTATTCTTCTTCTTCTTCTTCTTCTGCGTCCCGACAACGGAGACGACGTTGCGAAAGCTGTAAGCTAGCGCGAGGATAGACACGAGAGTCGGAGGGTTCGTCACGGCAGAGGGACTTCCATTTCGAGGTTAGGCTCCTTGGGACGCGGCTTCAGATAATACATATTTACGTGAAAACGTCAAACGACACGTGGGGTTGCAACGAACGAACGAGCGGCGATAAACTCTCGAAAATAATAGGAAACACGCGCGTTCTCCCCGAGGACATTTACCGCCGCGCGGTCACACAATGTGTGTTGCATTAACGTTTGCCAGCTTTGCTTTAACTGGCTCGTTCTTATCGTTACTCCCACGTAATTAGGACACACACTCGTGCTCGTCACACGCTAATAACAATGAATTCACACGCAGCTGCAATGCGCGCGCACACACACACACACACACACGAGATGTACTTTATCATTGCATTTCAATCCTTCGATTCGCTCGAGTCCTTCTCGGTCCCTCGGTTTCTTGGCTTCGCCGACGAAACACGCTCGTCGAAAATATTAGGGACAGTGGAACAGGTCAGGCGAGAGATTGATAACACACCATGGACGTCACGACGAGCCGTGAAAAAGTTCCTTGAAAACTGAAGTCTATCTTTTTCACTGGTTCGGTCTGCCCCCCCCACCCCTCTCCCTCACTTCTTCTTCCCTCTGACTGAACTCTGGCGAACAGAGCGGAATAGTACGTATAAAGTAGCCGCGATAAGCTGGAAACGATAGCGGGCAAACCGTTAGTTGTTGCGCGATTGCGCGGTAAAAATTCCATTGGTGTTTTTCTTTTGGTCTTTTACGCGTCGCGCCAACGTGTTGCATCGTTCCTCCGCGATTGTTTTCGCTCGGTGCGTCGTCGTGCCCTTGCGAAAGCCGGGGCCACGTAAACACCGACGCGTTTCATCGGTGAAAACCCGCCGCGTTATCTGATTCGGCGTTGACCGGAAGCCCTCGCTTCTGCCGCAAATATTTGCATTTACGCGGCGTTTTATCGCTTATTTACGAGCTTCGAAGTGTGAACCCTTGTGTACGAACGATCGAGGTTATCGAGCGTTGCGAGATTACACCGTGCGCCGTTGGCTAATTGCTCCGGGGCTAATTTTTCGTGAATAATCGCGGTTAATTGACTAATCGCGCGGATGGCCGTTCCCTGGCGAGCTGCGAAATTTGCAAAGATTAATCAAATCGCAGTTAATAATTTTGTGCAACTTTCCACTTTTGATCTTCGAAACTGGCTTCCTGAAAAAGACAAGAAAACAAGAAAATAGTTGTATCGTACGATAGAATATACAAAATCATGTTTCGTATAACTCATGGCTTTGAAATACAAAGATTATCAATCAAATTGCAATTAATAATTTTGCGCAACTTCTCACTTTGTTGATCAAACTGGTTTCCTGAAAAAAAAAAAAGAAAATCGTTATATCGTTCGATAAAACGTACAGTATTACACTTCATATAAAGTCTATCAATCAAATTGCAATTAATAATTTTGGGCAACTTCTCACTTTGTTGATCAAACTGGCTTCCTGAAAAAAAAAAGAAATCAATCAAATTGCAATTAATAATTTTGCGCAACTTCCTACTTTGACCTTGAAACCCTGAAAAAGAGAAGAAAACAAGAAAATAGTTATATCGTTCGATAGAATATACAGTATCATGTTTCGTATAACTCACGGCTTTGAAATACAAAGATTATCAATCAAATTGCAATTAATAATTTCGCGCAACTTCCTACTTTGATTTTCAAACTGACTCCCTAGAAAAGAAAGAAAATAGTTATATCATTCGATAGGGCACGCAGTATTTCATACACGGCTTTGAAATACAGAACTATCAATCAAATTGCAATTAATAATTTTGTGCAACTTTCTGCTTTGATCTTCAAACTGACTTCCTAGAAAAGAAAGAAAATAGTTATATCATTCGATAGAACGTGCAGTATCATGTCTTACGCAACTCACAGTGGCTCGCAGAATCATGCTGTATCACCGTTTGATTCTGTTCCACCGAAATACACAGCAAACGAATAACGTCAGAAACAATCAACGAAGAAGATAGGAGATTATGGATTAAACGGCAGGCCAGGAAAATTCCCCGTTGATTTTGCGCGCTCGTGGATCGGCATTGAATATGCATTCCGTTATTGCGTTAAGCGGTTCTCTTTTCGAGAGAGAGAGCAGAGTGCGAGCCCATGCCCTGAGAAAACATCGAACGTCTGGAAGGAAGCGACCAGCGACGATGCAGATTACCTACGAGACCCGATAAGTCGGCCCGATAATACCTTTTCTATTGGCCCGGAGGAAGCAGCAGAGGAAGAAAAGAAGCATCGACGTTATTTCGACGAATTTCCATGCCGGGGCGTCGGACCGGACGGAGTCCTGGGTCGTCTCTCTGCCGCCGGGGCAGGACGAAACGTGACCGGTCACCGATCGACCGAGATATCGCCGTCTCGAATCGGGATTTCTTCGGAAAGCCCCTCCCCCCTCGTCCCTTATCGCTGTCCATCTTCGTCCAGCCACCGGTACCGAAGCCTTTTGAAACGGTCCACCGCATCGGAGCGGATCCATCTTTTCCATTCAGTGAAACAAGCGATGTACAAACGGACGAGACCTTCTCCCCTCCACCCCTTCCCGAGGAAATTGTGCGCCGCCAAACCCCCTGGACTCTGGATCCTGCCGGGCCGGGAGATTTTCAGCGAGCCTGCTACATACAAAGTGACTTTCAGAGGATTGGCCGGTTACTATCGACGCGACCCTCGCCCTCTCTGCATCCACTCAGCGTCCGCGGCGGCACTCGACGAATCTTGCTTTGAAGAATCGCAACGGCGGAACCCGAGTCCTCCGGAGAGATTCACCGGAGAGCAAGCAGTTATCTGGCGATAACGTTGGACAAAGGTTGGACCGCGGGCGAGCGAGTGGCGTTTGTTTAATTAAATATCGGCAAGATGCTTCGAACCAGCTAATGACCGGCGGATATTTTGGCCAGTTGTAGGAAACAGATTGTTCACAGATTGTGAAAGGTGATTATGAAAGTGGCCCGAGTCCATATATTTCTCGTTTCGAGATATTCAAACGTTTGGAACGATAGGGACACGTTCTTTTGTATGGAAATTTCGTCAGGTACCGTTATGTAAAGAGAGATTTTTTTTATCAAGTATCACGCTAAGGAGAAGTATTATTAAATATTAAGTGACGTTGTTAAACTTGTCATTGTGCTTTCGTTTATTAACACCTTTATTAGCCGGCAAACTTTTTTCCGTGTCATCTGTCAGCAATTTATTGTAGCTTCGTTTCAAATCAAATGGCACAGCATTGGAAATAGTCATTCGAATGGTATTTAAAACGAAATTTTTGTTGATTATATCTTTCTAACATGCAGAAAGAACTTTCTAACGTGTACTTTGCCAGAGCAACAGGTATAATATACGAGAGTTAATGATACATGGTTTCGATCTCTGGACAAAATATTATCCTCCGCCATTTTTTAAACTTTCGCAAGAAGCAATAAGAAGTTTCTAGTTTATGTGAATTATTAAGTGTCAATTGTCACTCGGGACTTTCTTGAGAAATTTCTTCTTCTGAAATTCTTTTGTTCTTCTCACGTCATTATAGCCCTATAGCGTCTATTCAGATATTACACTATTACATATCGCGTCGTGCAACACCAAATGTACACGTTCGTTATAATTATCAGCAAATTGTAAAAAGAGAAAGTCCGAGCTGTTGGCTAGATTTTGTTACGATGAGTCCCCTCAGAAGAGATAGTCGAGTGCAAATATATTCTATATTTCATCATGTTGTTAATACATACCACGCAAATTATTATGTAAAAATGTTACTGCAAGTAAATTCTATGCACCTGTATATTCATTTTATTGAAAAAAAGTAATATCTTTTCTATAACGACTATAAATAGCAGAACCTTGCCATATTCGACGATAGTTTTTTTGGAAATTATAAATATTCTGTTAATATTTACATTCGTTCGATATTTTTGTTTCCACGCGACAACCAACTATTTCACCTTGATCGCGAAAATAAACAGGGCCATGAGAACACGGTAATTCGACTTTCGAATTACGTCGTTTCATTTCCAAATGACCGGAAAGAGCGGAAGGATCCGGGTGGATCAGCGACGAGTTCTCGAGGAGCTCATCAAGCTCGATGGAACGCGGTGAGAAGCTCGTCTCGTGGCCAGGATTCCCGATCCTTATCGCGGGCGCAAGCGTGGTCGTGGTCGTGGTCTTAGCCCCCGGATCATCGTGGCATCGTGATGCTCGTCTGGTCCTAAGCCCGAAAGATTCCCCGATTCCGATCTTTTAGTAGCCGCCCATTCCAGCTACTATTCCAACGCCGGTTGCCGGTCGTTTCCCCACGCGGTTCACCCTCGATTTTTCGCCGGTTTCCAATTTGCTGTATCGCGGGCATCCCGCTTCCGGTAAATGGAAACTACATCTCGACCTACCGAGAACTACCGAGCATCCATCTCGACGAGAGTCAAACTTCGCTCGATCGCTCGATAGATAATTTCAGAGAGAGGAAGAGAGAGAGAGAGAGAGAGAGAGAGAGATAAAGAGAGAGATGAAATCGTTTACATCTGTCGCCGGCTGTGAAAGATTACGATTGTTGCGCGACAGCTCAACTCGATTGGGAATCGTCAGGTCGATTGAACCGCGACGAGATCGATGCTCGCCGGTTCGTTCGATTCTATCATTAGAAAACAATGGTCGGCCGAGCGTCGTTTACGACGCCAGTTGAATCGGTACGGTAATCCTCGAAACAGGTCACCGATGTCACAGGTCTCGCTGCGTGGCAGCTTACTATTTAAAGCGCTCGTTTCACATGGGCCACGCAGCGCGTCTCACATCCAATAATCACACGTTCTCTCCACACGCGGAGATCTTCGCTGTCCCTGTCTGTCGCATCTGGGATGTGTCGCCGTTGCAACTGCAGGTACGTACGTACACGTTGGGGTTTCAGCCGCTCGGTTGTCTCATGGCATTATTCTCCTTGGCGAAGTGATGTCCGGTGGCCGCGTGGGAACCGGAAACAATGCGCCGCGGTCCCAAGGCGACGCAGCCGCGGCCACTCTCGCCAGGCGTGAATGCACGATGGAAGATTGCGCTTGTCGGGGCCTTTCGTGAGCCCGCCACCGGACTGGACAAGCCAGATACGCCAGGCCAGCAGCAACCCAAGTTTGCCCCGTTGCTGCCTGCAACACAATCTGCCTGGCGTGCGGCAGCGCAGCGAGCGAGATACCCAGCCAGGGTCTTCTCCTACTCGTCGCTTGCCCGAGCTTCGGGCGAGCTGTGTCGCGTCCTCTCGTCGTAACGAGCTTTGATCTCGCGGTGGCCCTATCGGTTCCTCGACACCTTTGTGTATCGGCGCGGCGCACCGGCTGCCCCCCGGGGGCCCCCGGCCCCCATGCAAACAGGCATGCATCGCCGGTACACATCGCGAGCCGCGCTAAAGCCCCCGAACCAAGCCGGGAAGCCTGTTTACACGATCGTTGTTTGGACACGAAAAACCTTGACAGCCGGCGGCACAAGGCGAACCTTGTCTTCGACGCCATTGTTGCCGCCCGTTCGGTGAAACGAAATTCAACGCAGCCAAAATTTCGCAGGTCGATCTTCGAATACGTAATTTGACGTCACGACGCGTAAAGAAAAATCGGTGGTAGAATAAAATTCGCATCGGTCGTAAAACAGATACTCCGAGAGGATCTTCTAGGACCTGCGAGATCCTTAGGAGATATATAAACACGCTATCTGTGGTCTATAAATGACACTCGAATGTGCGTACGATGACAATCTGGATTCTATGTTCGAGCTATCGAACGAGTGCGGACGAGCTGCAGCGCTTTTTGTATAAACGTCAAGTTGTACAAGTGCAAAATCGTACAAATTGTACAATTACGTATATATTCTTTACAGGTGTAGCGTTGTTACGTCGCAAGAGTATGATTAAAAAATATTATACCGTAGAGTTAATTTTGCAGAACTTTCCACTCCGGTAATTATCGACGTAGAAATGTTGTTGCAATACTATATCATACTGGCTGTGGATCCTTTCTACCGTGTTTATATATTATAGGGGTATCCATAAGCAATGCCGTTTTTTTTTTATATAATGTACAAAATTTTGTTTTATTTAAATTATTGTCGCTAGATGGCAATTTTTTTATTAAATTTGAAAAAGAAAAGATTACATTACTTATCTTTTTCGATTCGTACTTTCCGACCAAACCTATAACGCGATTAAAAAATTGCTGAAAAAGACTCATTTCTGATATGAAAATATGTGCGTCTTTGAATTGACTCGAAGCATAGTTTTGCATCGACTCTTGTGCGATAAGGAGGAGTTGTTTAACACTAAACGTACCAAACGGGGTCAAATGACCCCCTTTTCAAAATTTATTTTAAAATCGTGCATTCATTGTTATTTCTTTCGCCAATCTGACTTTCTGTAAATTCTTATATTCTGATATTATCTGA
>WIUT01004771.1:0-16351 GCA_010645135.1 Tetragonula clypearis | reverse complement strand
TATATATATATATATATAAACGAGACGAGAATTTTTTCCTGTTTCTGAAAGAGGAGCCGAAACTTGCAAAAATAAGTCGAGAAATGAGATTCTCGAGCGAGCCACTCCGAAACTTATAGCAGAAAAAACAACGAACGCTTATTTTTCGTTAACTTATTACACTTTATATCTACTTGTATGTTATACTTGTATTTATTAATACTTTATTATTTATACTTAATTGTACTTATACTTTCGTTTATCAGCCTTCGTCGAGTCAGAGTTTCTCTTATGAATTTTTGTTATTTGTCCATATCGGTACTGTTTCATTCACGATTGGTGAATAATCTGTCACCACAAGTCAGATGATTTTTTTTAATTTTATGCAAGTCAATAATAAATTATGGTGAATAATCTGTCACCACAAGTCAGATAATTTTTTTAATTTTATGCAAGTCAGATAATTTTTTCTCCACTTCGAGAACGCCCTTCTCAGAAAGTTTCGCCGCGATTCGTTTTCCTTTCACTTTTCACTTGATTATTATATTTTCTCACGCTACCAAGACGCTCTCTCTGTGCACAACTTCACATTTACGTGCAAAGTTCGACAACTGTAAAAATTTCAAAATAAATAAATAAATAAATAGATTGTTGTAAAATTAAGTAAATAATTTGCATTTCGAAAGGAAAATAATTATTCTTCTGCGAGTTACCTTATCGTAATTATCATTCTTTCGCTCTCATTTTTTTTTTTTTTTTTTTTTTTTTTTTTGGCAATAAAACTACATTCTGTTCTTAATTTCTTACAAAAGTGTCACGCGAAAGTTCAATTTTTACATTAACAGTCAGAATAGCAACTTAATTCATTTGTTCCTTTCAGTCAAGTGGCTCGTAGCACGGAATATCGAATTTTTATAGATTTGTAAAACGTTGAAATCGATATTTTGAATTTTCATACACGTCATTTGGGAAACGTTGTTTTACAATAGAGGTACTGTAAAAATTTAATACTCGAAAGTATTATTTCAAAGATTCTTGTTAATGATCACTTATCTTGTTCCAATGCCAGGATTATAAACGATCAAAAGTATAAAAATGAGATGAAAGAATACCGGTCTTTCCGAAGAATCATCGAGATTTCTAAACAATTCGCGATCTATCGCGTGTCTGAAGACTTTCTGTTAAAAATTACGATATTCGTCGCTTCGATCGTTCTGATGATTCTCGAGTATCTCAACCTGACAATTCAAAACATCGTCGTCACCGTGACGATCAACCATAAACGATGGATAACCATGAAGTACTCTACATTCTCATCGTGCAAGTTGCGCTTGAGAAAATTTTCATACGCTCGACATTTTCCATCGACAGTTTTAAAATTATTGCAACGCACTATCGCGCGATATCCTGTATGAAAAGTCGCGATACCCTTTTGTTTGTTTGAAAGAAACGCGAGGTAACAAGAAAAGGAGCGAGGCGAGGGGATGCTAGGAACGTACAAAAGAAATCGATTTTCCATGCGATAGGGCACGACTATGTTTAATCAAGTATACGGAAAATAGGAAACACAGTTCTCCGCGGGAATAATGAATCCACGCGAGAGAGAACGAGTGAAACCCGTGGGGGGAGGGGGGGGGGCAAGAAGGAAAGGGAAAGAACACGAGTAGATGGTCGATAGGTTCTCGAAACTACAATAGGTTCTTCTCTATCAAAGGGCAGTTTCATCGAATCTCGAAGAAGCTACTTGACTCCTTTCGTTTTCCTCCTCTTTTTCTTTCCTCCCCCCCCCTCTCTCTCTCTCTCGAGAGAGAGAGAGAGAGAGACATCTGCATTCCGGAAATACTTCCCACGGAAAATATTCAAGCTCTCGACCTTAAAGTTCCAACCATACGAATTTAGAAAAAGAAACAAAAACAGACATATTTATAATTATAAAAGAAGATGCTAGGATGTAAGGAAAATAGATATCTACCGGGTGTCCCAATAAACTTTGTGTACTTTGAATATCTATGTTTTTGTTTATTTCTTTTTTTTCCCTTTTGAAGATACGGAAAAGCTTTGTCAACGTGAATTATTCAATACAAAGTGGGCCACAATATGGTAACATGATTTTTTCCATGGAGATTACAGTTCATTTCAAATAGAATTATAAATTTCTTTCCTTCTTGATTTTCAATTTTTTTTCTTTTTTTTTCATAAAAGTATCGATACACGTCGAAAGATTAGTAAACATTTCAATTTCGATTTCGCAAATACCGAAGTATACAATACGAATTATATTACTGTTTGCCTTTCCTCGTCTAAAATCAAGGTTAAAAATACCTGCCTTCCAAGCTAATAGTTTCTCGATATGTGTTTACCGATTTACAATTCGAAACAGCTGTTAATATTTGAAGGAAAGAACAAAAGCAATGATTTCACGATGTTTATAAAATTGAAACATAACCTCCAAAAGTTCGAGATTCTTCTCACACGTGAATATCGAAACGACTGACACCGACAGTGAGATCTCATCAATTCTCAAGCCGAGATCATCGCAATAATTTCTACCAAGAAATATTCATTTCTATCGAGAAATATTCCGTTAAACGTGCACGGAACGAAGATATTTGTTGATCTCGCGCGAAAAATTCAAGATGGCGGCGCTGGTGATCCGCTGTTACGGAAGCGCGGCGATTCGTGAAATTACGTTCGCGGAGCGCGGCGAACGTTTTCTCGGGGAAACAATGACGGTACAGATCGCGAGCATCGGAAATGAATGCAGACATCAACGACGGCGGTTCTCTAATTTTCCTGTCGTGTCGTGTCGTGTCGTGTCGTTTCGTTTTGTTCTGTTTTCTCCGGGCATAGGACATAGGGCCTGCCTGCCTGTCCACGCGATGGAAGAAAGGAAACGAGTGAAAAAGCGCGGTGTACCGACCGATTCAATACACCGTCGAATAAAGGCCAATACACACATACTCGGCGGAGAACCGAGTGAACTCGTGGATCGGCTGACGCGAACAAGCGAACTCGTACGTTCGTTTTTTACACCGTCGTCAGCGTTTTTACCTGCTACTGATCGCCCCCACCCGAGAAGAAAAATCGAATCGCAAAGCCGGACGTTTCTACACAGTCTGCGGAAAGTGACTTTGAAAAAAGGAGAGGAAAAAGATAGAAATAGAAACGTGGACACGCAATCGCACGAAAGTTCATGGACGCTTAGTATTTTTGTGGAACGTGTGAATGCAAGATTATTTATATTGCGTCTGTTACAATTTTGTATATATTTTGTACTTTATTGCAATATTATAATATACTTTATTGAATATATGTACACATCGTATTATCGTTCGAACTTTTCGGAGAAATTTCGACAATAATTCACGATAAGAGGACACCTACATTCTGTGTATTTTATGTCATTATAATTCATAAATACGAATTAGTTACGAATGAATAGTCTCAGTTAAATTACATATTCAATTATATAATTAAATAATAAAAATGTAGCGTATTTGAAGAATAAATGAATTGTAGAAAGAGAAATTATAAAAAGAATTACTTCTGAGCAATTCAATAATAAATTAGATCAATTGATTGGCGTACAAATTGCCCGCATATTTTGTAACACATATTGAGAAAATTTTCTTAATACAATAAATATAATCCTGTGTTACAAAGACTCGTGTGATAGTTCCAGTATTAAAGCAGTTCAGATTGTAATTATCACTGAATCATTTAAAGAACAGAATCAAACGATCGTTGATCCATCTTATTAACAGAGCAAGAAACACATTGCAGTTCAATATTGATGCCTGCAAAAATACAATCTCTCTCACTCTCGCAAATCACTCACTCTCTACAAAATTTATTCCTCATTAAAGGTTTCAGTATCTTTCCCCAGGTGGACGTTGGAATTAAAAAAAAAGTGTCCACGTGTCCGGCGCATTTACTTGTGCTTCTTGTGAAAAAATATTCGGACTAACGACAACGAATTCGCTTCGCTGTCTGTTTTTTTTTTTTTTTTTCGAAATGCAAGCGTCAACGAAGAATAAACACTTGCCGTTAAGACTCGCGTTTCCATCGAGATTATTAAATTCCACTCGACGTCACTGCAAGTAGTCGCGTGTCGATACGAGGAGAGAGAGAGAGAGAGAGTATAATCTCTTTCCTTTTCCCCGAGCTTCGTTTTCTCCGACGAAGAAAACAGCGCCAGCGTACACGACAGGTAATAAATACCTGCGGACAAATTGCTTCGGCTATTTGACATCTGCCGTCGTCGAAGGTGCAACGACCTAATAACAATCAGGGTGAGGAATGCGCGGCATGCAGACGGCAAGGGCGGCTCGCAGCCCCACCCGCTACGCCCATCGAACGACCACTTTGTCCTCGATCGAGGGAGAACTTGGCTTCGTAATTGCATGTTGTATGTACGATATTTCGAAAAGTGTCGCAAGCGAGTAATTTCACTTGAGCAGATAAAAAATAGAGGATGTAGAAAGTATAGAGTGGATCCAAAAAGTGCATCGAAGATACAGAAAGTCCAGAGTACATCTAAAAGTGTCTTGAAGATATAGAGAGTGTAGAGTGAATCCAAAAGTGTATCGAAGATGTAGAAAGTGTAGAGTGAATCGAAAAAATGTATCGAGGATGTAGTGAAGTCTAGGGTAAAACCAAAAAGTGTATTAAGGATGTAAAAAGTACAGAATGGACCTAAAAAGTGTATTGAAGATGTAGTAACATCTACAGTGGATGCACAAAGTGTGCTGAGGATGTAGAAAGTGTAGAGTGGATTCAAGAAGTGTATTGAGGATGTAGGAAGTCTAGAGTAGATCCAAAAAGTGTATTGAGGATGTAGTAAAGTCTACGGTAAATCCAAAAAATGTATTGAGGATGCAAAAAGTATAGAATGGATACAAAGAGTGTACTGAAGATGTAGAAAGTACACAGTACATCTACAAAGTGTATTGAAGATGTAGTAAAATCTAGAGTAGATCCAGAAAGTGTATTGAAGATGTAGTAAAATCTAGAGTAGATCCAAAAAGTGTATTGAGGATGTAGTAAAGTCTAGGGTAAAACCAAAAAGTGCATCGAGGATGTAAAGTGGATCCAAAAAGTGTATTGAAGATATACAAAGTACACAGTATATCTACAAAGTATATTGAAGATGTAGTAAAATCTAGGATAAATCCAAAAAGTGTATTGAGGATGTAGAGTGTACAGTGGATGCAAAAAGTGTATTGAAGATGTACAAAGTACACAGTATATCTACAAAGTACATTAAAGATGTAGTAAAATCTAGAGTGGATCCACAAAGTGTACTGAGAATGTAAAAAATGTAGAGTGGATCCACGAAGTGTATTGAAGATGTAGAAAGTCTAGAGTAAATCCAAAAAGTGTATTGAGGATGTAGTAAAATCTAGAGTAAATCCAAAAAGTGTACTGAGGATGTAAAAAATATAGAGTGAATACAAATTGTATTGAAGATATAGAAAGTACAGAGTAGATCTACAAAGTGAAGATGTAGTAAAATCTAGAGTAGATCCAGAAAGTATACTGAGGATGCAGAAAGTGTAGAGTGGATCCACGATGTGTATTGAGGATGTAGAAAGTCTAGAGTAAATCCAAAAAGTGTATTGAGGATGTAGTAAAATCTAGAGTAAATCCAAAAAGTGTACTGAGGATGTAAAGAGTGTAGAGTGGATCCAAAAAGTGTATTGAAGATGTAGAAAGTACACAGTATATCTACAAAGTGTATTGAAGATGTAGTAAAATCTAGAGTGGATCCACAAAGTGTACTGAGGATGTAAAAAGTGTAGAGTGGATCCACGAAGTGTATTGAGGGTGTAGAAAGTATAGAGTGAATACAAAAAGTATATTGAAGATATAGGAAGTATACAGTAGATCTACAAAGTGTATCGAAGATGTAGAAAGTACACATAGTATATCTACAAAGTATATTAAAGATGTAGTAAAATCTAGAGTGGATCCACAAAGTGTAATGAGGATGTAGAAAGTATAAAGTGAATACAAAAAGTTTGTTGACGATGCAGTAAATGCCCAAATTTCTCATGAGAATGTCTCGGCGACTCTCGTGTCTCAACCAGGTCCATGCTGGTCAGGACAATGACGAGAAGCGTATTAGGAGGTGTTAGGTTCGATCAGATCCCTCGATCGATAATCGGTCATTGGCTTCTGACGCTAAATTCCAGACGGACAAACCCTCCATTGGATTCGGTACATAACCGCGTATCTACGTACATGCAGGAAGGTTCTGGGAACCACCTCGATGGCCGGCTGGTCAAGCACACCGCGCCCCCGAGATATGTAGAGCTCCGAGCTTCGTAGAACACCCTTGTCTCTCGCTAGAGCCTGCTATCCGTACACGGTATGTAAACAATTAATCTACACGCGATTCTCAGCGGCGAGATTACGGTGGAATCGTTACTTTCCGGGCGCCTGGTCGTCAAGTATGACGGACGCGACAGTTTGCCGAGGTTGATGGCGGGAGAACAATTGGACAATTGTTTGGGGACTCCTCAAAGTCAACTCACCGCGGACACACAAAGTAAAAGAATTGCGAATAGGTTGAAATAATAAACCTGAATGGGAATTATGAATTTTCAGGGAAAGGTGCGAACGAGTGCTGAGAGTATGTCGAAGCGATAGATACATTTGGATAGAAATTATGAATTTTTTAGAAAAAAGGACGAAATAATGCTGAGAGTATGTTGAATGTGAGAGATTAATTTAGATGATAGGCGTAAATTTTTTTAGCGAAAGGCTGCTGAATGTGAGACATGTTGAAATAATAAATTCGAATGAAAATTATGAATTTTCAGGGAAAGATATGAAAAAAAAAATGTTGAGAATACGTTGAAATAACAGATTTGGATAAAGATTATGAATTTTTAGGAGAAAAGTACGAAAAAATGCTGATAATGTGTTGGATACGAGATAAATTTGGACAAAAATGAATTTTGCGAAAGATGCGAAAGAGTGCTGAGAATATGTTGAATATGAGATAAATTTGAATAGAAGGTATGAATTTTTAGGTTAGGTTGCGAAAGACTACAGAAGATATATTGAAACAATAAATTTGAATGAAAATTATGAATTTTTAGGAAAGAGTGCTGAGAATATGTTGAATATGAGATAAATTTAGATAAAAGGTATGAATTTTCAGCGAAACAGTGTTGAGAATATGTTAAATATGAGATGAAACTTGGACAAAGGGTATGAATTTTTAGGTTACGTTGCAAATGATTGAAGATATGTTGAAATAAACTTGAATAAACGAATATATGTAGGAAATAAATTTGAATAAACGAAGATACGTTGAAATAAATTTGAATAAACGAAGACACGTTGAAATAAATTTGAATAAACGACGAATTTTTAGAAAAACGTGTGAAAGAATGCCGGCACACATTGAAATCATAAATTGAAAACATAAGAAAAAGGTAGAAAAGGACAAAAGAGTGCTGAGAATATGCTGAAATAATAAATTTCGATATGAAAAAAGTATGAATTTTTGGGGAAAGAAAAGCGAAAAAACTGCTGGCGATTTATTAAAAATTATAAATTAAGGTAGAAAATACGAGTTCTCAGAATGCCGGAAATACGTCGAAATTGTAAATTCGGTGGTTTTTCGTTGTTGATCATCACAATTGGATTACGTGAATATTTGAATTTTTAGTTCTCGATTTGTTTTATAATTCTCTGACTGTGGATTGTTGGCGAAATGATTTCGAAATTTTCACCGCGGTAATTCTGTTTTCAGTACAGCGCCAATGAAATTTCAAAATGTCTCGCACGTCCGATATTGCCACTGTAAAAAATTAAACACTTGCCAATTCATCGCTCTGTACACATTTTCTTCCAATTAGCCACGATATTGTCAATTCCAAATCAGTTCTCCGAAACGATACATTTAACATTCAACGTAGCGGTTGATTATCTTCCAATTCAATTAAGTCGCGATTGTTTCCGCTCTTTAGTAAGCCTGTGCACTCACTGTCTAAATAGTCAGCTGTGTCCCGTGATTTGGCATGCAGTATACCAACATAACAACGTGTCTCGCTATTATAAACCCCGTATAATCTCTATCATTCAATCAGGTTCTCATTTTATCAATTATCCGCGGTTACGTTCGAAATTTAAGAGGCATACGCTTCAATTCGAATTCTATCAGTTTCCGGGGGGGGGGGGGGGCGGACGAACGTGTTACGAATCGAAGTTTCGTTTCGAAACGGGAAATACAAATTACACGTAAAGGATCGATAGTTTAATTCGCAAACAAAGCAACGCGGCAGCTGCGGTTCAAGTTTCGCCTGACGGACGAGTTAAAATTAACCAGTTGATTGAGGTTTTCGTTTATTTGCCAGCAAACTGAACGCAACGGCGCTGCTAAGTTTGTTCGAATGCGTTGCAAAAGTGAGAAATAACACACAGGTGGACGAGACTAAAGAGAAAAAAATTGTCCATCGTTTGTTTATTTTGTTTATTCTTTTAAACTGTTCACTGTTTCGACTTCGCGAGGGAAAATCTTACAAACGATCCATTTGATTCGTCATTTCGCGAAGTGCGGGCGAAAAAATTTTCGTTAGCGACTTAAATCCATCACTAGAGGATCTCGAATTTTACTCTGAATATTCGAGACATTTAAATGACAAGGCGTTACGATCTCTCGAGTCTCTGATAAAATACAAACACATTTTTCAAAGCGTCGAAAAATATTTTTCATGACCAAGTTCGTGACGATTTTGAAAATCGAAAGTCTCCTCTTTACAACGACCTCTTAAAACTTGTTGTACGATTTTCTTTCTCCCCCGCCATTTTATTGAACCATCAACGCTAGAGTTAAACGACAAGTTATCAGAACCATTTGAACTTTTGTCAACATTTATAGGTTTTATTCGTGGTGTAAATCTATCGTAATTTTGAAAACCAAAATCTCCTATTTGCAATGACCTTTTAAAACCTGCTGTACGATTTTCTTTCGCGATTTCATCGCGAGTTTTGAACATCAAAAAAAAAAAAAAGAAAAATATTAGAATTTCTTGAATTGTTGTCGTTTAATTCTGATGGTTCAAGGTTCAATAAAACGGCGAAAAAAAGATCGTGTAGCAAGTTTCAAGAGTAAGTTCAATGTAAAAGGAAGACTTCGAAATTATGATAAAATGTAGTAATGAAAAAGAATTTTCCAGTGATTTCAGAAACGTTTGAATTCTTACAGTTTTCGACGACAAAAGTATCCTTGCTGATGATGTAAAAACATTTTTGGAAAAGAAAAACAAAAAAGGACTCACGATTGGTAAAGTAGAGGATTTACGATTTAATATGAGGCCAACTGTGAATTGTTGTACGAAGTTTAAAATATCATAAAAGTTTAAAATATCGATCGAGCGTAATATAAATTGTGCTTTTGATTGAAAATTTCACGAATTGCAATCTTTACGAAAAACAAAGCGAATTACTTCCTGCATACTTACTAACACAAATTTACTAATTTTACTAATATAATTAGTATAACATAATATAATTACTAATATAATTAGTATAATATAATTATAATATTAATAATATTTTACTAATATAATTAGTATAATATAACAATATAATTAGTAATATAATTACTAATAATATTTTACTAATATAGTTAGTATAATATAACATAATATAATTAGTAATATAATTACTAATAATATTTTACTAATATAATTAGTACAATATAACATAATATAATTACTAATAATATCTTACTAATATAATTAGTATAATATAACATAATATAATTACTAATAATATTTTACTAATATAATTAGTAATATGATTACTAATAATATTTTACTAATATAATTAGTACAAAAAATGTAATTTGACTAATATATCAGCATAAAATTACTAATTTCTATAATCCGCGGAAATTTCTTTAAGAAAGTCTTCACGAGAAGCTTGGAAATTTTCAAATCGCGACAGGTTTCTCTTCGCGTGAAATGAATGACATATTATGAACACACACGACGTTACACACACGTTCTAATGCCTTTGATGCCGGATTTCGTGAGAAACAAAAACGACTTTACTAGTGAAAAAACCGGAGAAATATCCATCCGGATCCGACGATAAGAGCACATCTCGATACAAATCTTTCAGCTGCAGCGAAAAATGTAAAATTTATTCTCCCGCGGATTTGCAGGAGTTTTGTTCGTATTCGAAGCGTATTTCAGTCTTTCAATGGATAATAAGTTAACCGCTCGGGTTGCCTCGTATTTCATTTCACGCGTGTGTGAAAGCGCGGCGAAACGCTGAACGACAATGAATGTTACAAAAATAAATAAATAAATAAACAATCCTCCCGCTAACCGGGGAATTTTCAGTAACATTGTCAAACCAAGATACAATTATTTCATGCACGTACAGTCGGTTGTAAAATCATGCGCAAATAATGTACACGTGTATTTACCGATTGCGAGTGAAAAATTCGTCGTGAAATTCCGACGATTTCCAATTCCTTCGGCATATTAATTCCAATGTCTTCGACATATTGATATACATCATTCCCAGCGAGAATTACAGAAATTTCTCACGAAACTGTCAGAACGAAAAATTTCTGATTTCTGACCAACAGAATTGTATGTACTATCGATTTTTATTTTATATTTATAATGTTGAATACATTAATCTATGATCATTTCACCTGTTACTTGTGACGTTAAAATTCAACTTGAAAACTGATTTTATTATTTTATTATTTTATTATATTTTATTATATTTTATTATTTTATTATATTTTATTATTTCATTATATTTTATCATTTTATATCATTTTATATTTTATACAATCATTATTATTCAAATTAAATATCAATTTCATGAAATGCTTAATATTATGAAAATGTTGAATTAACAATGAACAACAAAATTTGACACGATTTGTCGATAAATAGGTGTCGAACTTCAGGGAGAACTACAGAGAGACGATTTTGCGATTGATTATACCTCGATGGTGCGAGTTCGCTCGATGGAAATTTGATCATCAGCGGGAAAATGCGCAATTTTCAATCTATTAAAAAGCTCTGTCGCGTGATACAGCCAGCAGCTGGGCAGATCTTGAATTTAATAAATTGATGAAAATACGTACTATACGTGGATTACTCGTACATTTCTTTTTTTTTTTCCGTCATCATTTCGCTTTGTGCTTCTCTCGATCGAGTGATCAAAGTTTCGTTCGACGAACAAACAAATAAAAAAAAAGAAAAAAAGAAAATACACACACACACACACACACACACACACGATTAAAGAGTATTTGCAAAGAAACACGTCTGTATCTGTTACAAACTTACAATATCTAAATTCTAATTTTTCAAACACCCAAATTTTCCAAGAGGAATCGAAACGTTACGGAAGCTTGAATCATTTATCAGTCGCGTCATATTTATCGAAAGAAAAATTTTAATTCATATTTTCATTAACAAATGGAACGACAGCAATAAAACGAGATTCCTTTGAATTCTCAATTATTGAATTATCGTCTCACACGTGACTGTAGAATACCTTGGCGTATTTTATGATTTCTCGTGGCGTACAGATCGAGATATTATTGTTATCGTTTATTATTCATTGAAGTAAGTTATGCTGTCTTTTTCCAATGTTCTTCTTTCCAATGTTTCGCATTTACAAACACGTTGTTGTTGTTAGTAATAATTTATCGACGCATCGAAGCTCGCTTGAGAAAAAAAAAAATGTTTTACAATCCTTTGACTGTGGATCGTCGGTGAAATGATATTTAAATTTTCACCGTGGTGAAGTACAGCGCCAATGGAATTTCAAAATGTTTCACACGTCCAAATTTTGCCATTTTCTTCGTAATTTATCGACGCGTCGAGGCTCGCTTGAGAAAAGAAAATTGTCACGCAAAATTGGTACGAAAGTTTGGCCACCACTGACGTGGCATTTCATTTTCCAGCGAGGAAACGAAATTTTTTTCGAAAAAACTCTGGCGCTCGCCTCATGCTCTTCAATCATCATCCTCGTGCCCTTTTTTCGTGTTTGTTACTCGCGACTAGAATTTGAGTATATATCGGACCGATGAACGCGCGATATAGGTGTTTTATGCCATACCCCGATATAGATGGAAAGCGAATGAGCTTAAGCTTAAGCAAGATGAGGAAACGCAATTTCCAACTGCGTTATTTTCATTGAAATTCAAATGAAACCGGACGCATGAAGCTTTCTCAAGCTGGCGAGTCGCGTGAGTCGAGACTTTTTTTTCAGTTCAACGGGCTAACTCGCACGAACGAAATGAAGTGAGAAACGAGGGCGAGAAACGACGATACAGCGATATACGTTGTTGGAAAAGTTACCCTCCACCGTGGGAAATCCGCTTCCCTTCATCTCACGTGACTTCACCATGGAAAATATTGTGCAATGTAAATTAACCTCTTACCGTGGAGTGACGTCTGGGAAACGTCACGCGTTTTCTCTAGTCTGAAATCGACGAATAATGTCTCTGAGACGTTAACACGCGATATGAAAGCATGTAAAGAAAAAAGAGAAAAGAGAAATATTCTTCTACGTGCTTGATATCGTAAAAGTGTAAAAGCGATTTTTGTTAAGTTTGCACTCGAATGTTAAAACGGAGGATAAATATCATTTTTTGATCACATCGAGTTTAATATATATATTAGTATAATAATATATTTAATTATATATTTACATATTATATATTTATAATTAATAATATATATTAATTTCATATATATCAAGGGGTCAGGTTGTCTAAACTCTTCGTTTCTGTACAAAAGACAAAAGATTGTTTCCTTGATATGATAATTGATTACACTGTTGATAATATTGGTAACATCATTGTCTACAGAGTGGGCCAAAAATAATTTTCTACTAAAATAACTCAGTAATTTTTTTTTACTATAGCTACGACTTTTTCAACACTCGAAAAAAGATAATTTTTAAAGCATAATCACGTTTGAACTTAAATATAATTTAAGATTGGTGAAATTAGTTTTTTCTCGTGTTTTGATGCTTTATTAAAACAAAAACAAAAACAAAAACAAAATGGATGGGAAGAAACTTTTGATCCATCCCGTGTAATCGTTTTACTTTCCACTCGTGTATATTAAAATTCAATTCACAAATATTAATTACTTTAATATTTAACACTATTAAAATTTGATATTAATTGAATATTTAATATTATTATTGAATATAGATAGACAATCGATTGCGTGTACGTAGAAATGAGAATCAAACGTTTCACCTCGGTTTCGAATTTTTATGTTATTTTTATTTTTGGTTCACGAAAATTATTCGTAAAAATTGCAAAACATTCTGTACAAGTAACAACGATTGTACAGAAATTCCACGAATTTTAAGAATGAACCTCTTCGTTCCAAAATGGGCTCCAAACTTCGAGTAATGCGAAATTTCTCCAACAATAAATTTCCTCTGTTCGAGAGGAAATCCGCAGATCTTCGTCAAAAATTGTACAATAAAATTGCAAAACGGTAATTGTAACAAATTCCAAGGATTTCTGGGAACGACTCCTCTGTTTTAAAGTTATCTCCCACTTAAATAAACGATAAATTCGCCCTTGCGAGAGAAACTGCAGTATTTCGTTAGAAACACTAAAGCAAAATTATAGTATATACTCTGTGCTAACTAATAACGTTGTTATAATTACAAATTCCAAAAATCCCACGAGTGATTTCTCCGTCCCAAAGTTATTCTCAGCTTAATGCACGTTAAATGTTCCTCTGCCGATAGAATTGCTCTCGTCGAAAATTATAAAAACAAAATTTCAAAACACACGTGTAAAAACAATAATTAGAACGAATTCCGGAAACGATCCAAAAAATTACTCTCTCAGGTCGAAGAATCTCGACGATAACGAAATAATTCGTAAATTCGAAGAACATTCACGAGTCAACGGAATTATTTACCAGAATTTAAGGATGGTTACCAGAAATCACGAAGGAACAAAGTTATGCGAAAAACACGAAAATAATTCGAACGAATTCTAGGGGTGAATTCTGTCTGTCCAGAAATTGCTCTCACCTCGGAAAAAATTCCGATAGTTAATTATTCCAACATAATAAATTCCCCTTCGCGAGTCAACCAGAATTAACAGCTGAAACTAAACTAAAACTAAATTTAACTAAACTAAAAATCACGAAACGCTCCGCGTCGAAAGGAAACTCTAGAAAAACGTAAAAAAAATCTTGAAACTGGCAATGAGTTAAAAGAGTGTGTAACAAATGAGGAAGAGAAACGAACTCCACGATCGTTCGAACACGTTCCAAACGACGTTCTTACTTACAAAGAAGAAGAAAAAAAAAAAAAGAAAAAATCTCGTGCGGAAACAAGCTGAAGAAGAGCAGAGGAAGGACCATTGTATCGCGACCGGAGTAAACATTCCGACAGAGACGAGAGAGCCGGCTCATTTGAATTTCAAACGCGCCACGAAAAATATGAAATTACTATTCCGTGGTGGTTGCGTGGCGTTCGTCGTGGCGGGATCTACGGGATTTTTAAAAAAAACGGCCGCTTCTCACCCCCCTCGATTGTCTAGGAAAATCCTAGAACGCGTCTGTGGTGACTGTCGCTAGCTCGAACGAGATTCGGACAGATTCGTTGGAATGATATTCCAACCACTTGATATTCAGAGACGACGCTGGGCGATAGAGCTACGCAACAGTGGTTGCCAAAATGGCACCACCCTCCATTGAATTGACGTTACAATAATTTAAGGTACAATAGACTGTCCTATATAAAGCGATAGAGATATATTTTTAACGTTCATTGCAAGGATAACAATTCACGAGGTTGGTAAATATTCTCACGTGTTCACGTATTGAGAATGTTCTCTGTATTCGAACCACCTAAAAATGACCAATTTTGTAATTCCTGTTACATGCATATTTTATATATGCAGGTGTATTTTGTTTTCGTGGTGCGCCATTGTTTTTTAAATTTAACTTAAAACGTACGAATGAGAGTGTATTTATGGTATATTTCATTTTATTATAAAGTTTTTTCATTTCTTTTTCTTCTTCTTTTCTTTTTAATGTCTCTGGATGGACTTTTATGTTTCAATCTATTTTATATGCAGGTGTATTTTCGTGGTGCGCCATTGTTTTTTAAATTTAATTTAAAACGTACGAATAATAGTGTATTTATGGTATATTTCATTTTATCATAAAGTTACTTCATTTCTTTTTCTTATTTTTTTTTTTTTAATGTCTCTGGATGGACTTTTATGTTTCACAGACAATCTGAGAGTGTTACTTTTATATTTATCTAGTATTATCTAGTGTTATATTTATCTAGAAGTATATCTGAGAGTATTACTTTTTATACTTTATATGCAGATGTAAGTTTCTTGGTGCACCATTGTTTTTTGAATTTAATTTAAATGTACGAATAATAGTGTATTTGTCGTATATTTCATTTTATCATAAAGATTTTTAACTCTTTCTCTTTTCTTTTTTTAATGACTCTGGATGGACTTTTATGTTTCAACCTATTTATTTTATATGCAGGTGTATCTTTGTAATGTACTTTCGAAGAGTCGAAGGATTTTAATTTAAATCTATGAATAAGAATGTATCTATTGTGTATTTCATTTTCCTTTATTTATTTATTTATTTACTTCTTTTTTTTTAACGTCTCTGATGGACTTTTTACGTTTCAATCTAACGTACTGGGCATTATTTGAAAATTTATACAATTCTCCGATATCTACATATGTTTTCCAACGACTTTTGACGAAATATTCGTTTCTGAGATTCAAGTTGAATTCTGCAGACGAAATTCATCATTTTTTGAAGTATATTACTTGAACAAGTGTTCAAGTCCGACAGAAATATATGAAAAAAAGTGAAGATTAGTTAAGTTAATCTTTCGAGTGATTGAAATTGTCAGCAAACTTGAAACTATCAGCGAAATAAGGATACGGATATACAAATATTGAAATATCGGGACGCTGAGGATATTTCTCGAGACAAAAGAACGAAATTACTAAAGACCATGAAGTTCAACATCGAACGAGGAACAGGTAACAAATGAAAAATACATTCGCCTCGGAAATATTTCCATTTCATTACCTCGCGTAGATATCTTCGACGCTTCAATTCAAGTTATATCGCGACACTACATATTCCTATAAATAATAAATAAACGAATCATCCCAAGCATCCCACAGATTATCTAAATACTCAATGCACTCTGACTGCTTCGTTTTGACACGCATAACAAACACTGTTTTCTAAATATTAACACTTTACCGACCGGTAGCCTATTAATCGGCTAGTTAACATATTTTAACACTTTACCGACCGGTGGCCTATTAATCGGCTAACTATTCACC
>WIUT01004770.1:0-16352 GCA_010645135.1 Tetragonula clypearis | reverse complement strand
CGACGCTAGAAGCAGCGAGAGAGAGAGAGAGAGAGAGAGAGAGAGAGAGGGAACACAATGCATTTTATCGGGATCGCTGAATAATTTATACAACTCGTGACGCAAACGAAATCAGCTCATCATTTTAGTCGCAATTCAATTCCCCGTCCATTGTAAAGTATAACCATTAATAATGTCTTCTAGGTCACGTTAACCAACCGGTTTTGCCAACCGGTCCAACTATTAATCAGAGTTATTCCCATTTATACCATAATTTCGCGGATGCCGGCCAGTGGGCACGCGAGATAATCTGCATGTGAATATAACGAATTTGCACCTGCGTTTACGAAGTGTTTCGTTTATTTGCCCCGCGTAACCCCCCCCCCCCTCCCTCAGCATCAGTGGAAATTTATTAAATCGCGCTCGCTCCACGAGGTGAACTCGTCGGCAAGCGCGCGAAAATTTCATTTTTTTTTTTTTTTTTTTTTTTGCAAGGCTTTCCCCTCTGAATTTCGTTTACTGAACTGTTTGTACGGTCGTTACAGTCGTCGAGATAAATGCGAACCGCGACATTTCAAAATTCGCCTCGTTCGGATATGCTCGTTCTTCGTTCACCTGTGGATCGAAGAAATCGAAAACGAAAATGGACTCGACGCGACTGATTGCGAGAACTTTCCCGCCCCTTTTGTCGTGCTGGTTAGCTGCGTCAGTTACGTTCGATGCACCGTCGAATAAATCAACATCGTTGCTTGGAGCCAGCCAGCGTTCGCGTGATTCTGCTCACTGAATCCGACCGTGGTTGAAATTTACTCGAGCTTCGGCGCAAGCTCGTAAAGCACAGAATGGCGGTGCATAGTTTAGAAAGTTGCTAAACTTCGGGCAAGTTTTTTCTTCTCCTTTTCTCTCCCTTCTCCCGGGAATTGCTTCTCGTGCGCAATTTTTCGAAGATCAGGCGACGGAAAACACATGGAAATCCTCGCGTACTAACATATACTTCTCTCGTTTCGTAATTTATAAATGAATTATTGAAGATACACCGGCGATATCGGAGGACGTTCGAGAAAACTCGAACGGGGAGAGAGTTCTGCCCTCGACAGAGAGAGTCTTGTAATTAACTCGAGTTCAACTTCAGTCAGTCCACTTCTATAATTCCTCGCCTCGTGACAATTGTCGCGGCGTTAATTCTCAAAAGAGCGACACGCCCCTCGTACGTCGTTTCGAACTTTCGCAGTTCCGCAGTTCGGAATTCTCAAATTTCTCGGAAGGGCACGCGAGCATTTCCTGGATGGATCTATCAGCCCAGATCCATCAGGTCGGAGCGAATTGAAAACGTCGAAATTGCGATTCAACAAAGAGGTCCACTCGATAAACACACACACACACACACACACACGTACACAGATACGCACGCGTGGAGGTGAATTTCTCTCCCCCGTGGCGTTTGGCATATTTCGATCACAGGTCATATTTCATTCATCAATCGGTCGATTTACACCACGCATTCAATTACAACCGCGTCGATTATCGGGAGGCACGCGTTTGCATTCCGGTCGAACGCGGCGGCCGCGTCGCCGTCCACGTCGCTGCATATTACATCGAGAGGATACCGAGCGAGCGTTAAAGCGCACTACTGCGCGGCAACCGCGACGGCAACTCCGTGTCCAACGGTTCGTCGCACTTTGTTTTCCGCCAGCGAGAACTATATTTTCTCCACACACACACACACACACACACATACCATTCCCCACATGTCCTCTTCGGTGTTCTTCACTCTGCACGTAGTTAACACGGCGCGGCTCTCCGTCTCTCTCGCGTGTATCCTCGGGGCCGACAGCGATCGGTTTGACAGTTTCGTCGGGTTCTTGGTCAGGTTGGTCACGCGCGAGGTGAAACTTCGCCGTACAGCGAGGCGTAATCGCGGTCCACGAAAGTTGGAGGGGGCCACGTGGACCGCGCGAGAGGTAAAATCGACTCCGGGGGGGACACATGCTCGTCTCTCGGAATCCGCAACCGACGCGTCGAGTTTCGTCCCTGCTCCCCCATGCCCCGTAGGAGAATAGAGCCGGTGTGCGCGATTTTCACACGTCCGCGGGATACCAGTTGCTCCTGTTGTTCCCATCGCCCGTGGCCATCGTCCCCTCTGCCCCCCCCCCCGCCACTCTCGCTGCTTTCGCATTGCAGAATTCAAGGAGCGATACGTAAAGCGCGCTGGCCCTCGCCTCCGGCTGTTTTCGCTTCTCTCTTCTGTTTTCCACGCTTCGAAGTTCAAGTTGCATTCACCTGCATTTTCCGAAGAACTTTTCCGAGATTTCGTGGGATTTTCGCGGGTGTAAAATTGGAATTGGCGGGGGGGGGGTCGTCTTGTTGCCAATAATTCCGACAATTGTTTTCGCCAAGTTGACGAGCTCCTCGCTTCGTGCGATTTCCGGCGGAAATCGTTGTTGGACGACAGAACCGTGCCGCGCTATTCGCGAAACACGCGGGGATCGATCGATTCGTTTCAATTTTAATGAGAGCGGGTTATCTTCTCGCGAGAGAGGTTATCTTCGGAGCACGGGGAAGCGATCGATCGTTCCCGGCCAATGTGGACAAATCGAACAAATCTGTTCGTGTTGACACGGTTTTGCGGGTTTAATTTGACGGGGTTTCCCGATTCTACGAGCAAAGTTGAGTACTTGTCGCGATAATTGAGAATTACTTACGAGAATCCTCCACTGGCGATTATTGCTCGTTTTTTGTCATTTAGAATGACACATCCGAGAGAGAAACACCAGCGTTTTATAGTATATTCCTCTCAATTTTTGAAGTACATATCATGACGTATCTATTTCTGACACTCATTTAACAAATTGACGATCGATGAACCTATTTCATGAATAATTCCAACAAATTTGCCTTATTCGCTCGAGTATAAAAGCACTCGATCGTGATATTTCTGGAGATATTTCCGAAAATCTCACATCTGAAAGGCAACGATAATGTACTCCAAAACGACCTCAGTGTCTGTCATACTTCGTCAAGAGCGTTCGTCGCGTCATTTCTATTATTACAATGATAAACATTTCATAACTGTTATTTCGTAACATAAATTTACAAGTTAACCCTTTGCGCTCGAGAGGTGAGTTTCACTCGCCACGTGATTTGATGCCGCTCACCACTTGATTTGACCCCCCTCCACTGCATCGATTTTTTCACTGTTAGTTGACAGTGTCGTATAAATAGTTTTCTTGTACTGTAGCTGCTAAATCCAAATTATTGAATTAATTGTTAATCCATACGCAGAGAGTTTGACGATACAGGGAACAAGAGCAGTGACGATGATATTGACAAACCGGGCATGCATCTTGGCACTTGTTATATAAAATATCGTACAAAGCGAAGTTACAAAGATTAAGAAATTGTTTAAGAAATTGTCTTCGTAAAGGTGTAAACATACACAAGCTGTTAAAATATAAAAGTTTCATACATTAATTTGTATGTGTAATCATTTTAAGTTAGAGGTAAGAAATTCACCGAAAATGCTGCGAAACGCCGCGTCTCGAGTGCAAAGGGTTAATAATTGAATTGCCTCCAATATAATTGAATCGATTGAAAAATACGCGCGGTTCTATTCGCTCGTCGATTTGAGATAGATATGCTTAGAAAAAACGTCCGCGAAGTGTTGAAACAAAAATAATAATTGAATCGATTCGAGAAATACCCCGGTGAAATGGTGTTTCAATCGTCATTTCGATAGGCATGCCTAGAGAAATGTCTGTGAAAAGTTCGAAAGAAAAATTTGTTTCTGAAAATAGTCGAATCAGTCGAGAGATAGGGAAATTGTTTCCAAAATAATTGAATCGATCGAGAAATATATACGCGTGGTTTCATTTTGAAATAGGCACGCCCAGAGAAATGCCCGTGAATCTCAGAGTTCAAAAGATGAAAAAAAAAAGAAAAGAAAAAAAAGGAAATAAAGAGCAAAGGACAAATGGAAGGTAGTTGAATGGAAACACACACACACATACGCGTGGCGTTATCTTGTTATTCCCGTCAGTGTCGGTGGGAATCGTTTGCCGGATGACGGGGAACAACCAGGTTGCAGCCGCGGAACACACCGGCATTTCAACGCGTTATTATCGCGGGTGATTTAATAATTCGCCGAGTTATTAATGCACGCTATTAACGTTTTATTTTCATTATCTAATTCCCCGTGAAATCACCGCTAATTAAAAGTGCTCGTCGCTCTCGGTGAGCAGTTATGCACGAGTACTGTGTTGTAACAATTACCGTCGGAGTTCCGTAATTAACCGGGGCATTTGTACAGCTTTAGAAATACACTTCCTTTCCTTTTATTCTCTCCCCTTTTTTTCGTGCACGCTTGGTTTAACACGGCGAGGGAAGGGGCAGGGGGGAGGAGAGGGGCAATTAAACCGACCGGCGATATTAAGCAATAACAGAAGTACTCGCAAGCAGCATCTCCGCTTAAATTGTTAATTATTAATTCCAATTGTTTATTTAGGTACGATCGCGAGCTGTTGCCGTCGATTTTTCAAGAGGCGAATCATCTTTCAGCCGCGCTTGTCCACCGGGTATATTCAATTACACATCGCGATATCACGCCGTGTGTCGAATTTGTAATCTCGCGTGGCCCCCGTCCCCCTTCTTCTTCCTCCGCCGAGTCGTTTCGCGTCGGTTCATTTATTCGCCCGTCGCGTTTCTCCTCGAACGAGATTCCGCGAACGAGAGGAAAGCCGCGTGGAAAATTTCAAACATTCTCGAACGTTTACTCGGCACGCTGCATTTCACGTTCAAAGTTCAGCGAAATCCAGCGACGAATTTTCGGCGCTCCGGGTTCAGAATTCTGCTCCCGAGCGTCGTTCTATCGTCCTTATCAGCGTCAACGGCGATTAGATCCATTTGTCGCCGCGGCGTCCACCGGATGCACCGAGCTGTTAGCTCGCCGCGAAATTTAATCGGAGGAGACGAATTTTTATATTGACGATCACGCGAGCGCCGGCATGCGAATAATCCATCACTCGATCAGTTTCCCCACGATTAAAGGGACGAAACTATTTTCTAGGTAAAAGCTAAACCATATTCGTTTCTTCTTTTCTGCTTTTTTTTTTTTTTTTTTTTTTTCGTATATACAGGGAGTTCCGAAATTAAACTGCGGGTCAAACTGCGAGAGCTTGAGAAGAAAGTTTCATACAGGATTCGACGTCAAACGCTGAAAATTTGTCGTACAGTTATGTGAAATATCGTATGCTATATCTGAAATGTGCAAGTAGTAATTACGGGACATTTTTCTTTTCATGTAATACTATAAAAATAAAAAATACTTTTCAATTCCATCGATGAACAAAGTGAAATTTTGCCGAGTTTCAATCGAAATACGTTTTTAATTCTTGAATAAATCTTTCCGTTTTCCGAAAATTTTATACAAAATTGTTTTCTTCTTTCCGTGGAATCCGGGTTGACGAAGCCCTCGCAACTTCGGGAAACCGTGAACAACGCAACGTCATTATGCACAATGAAGTCGAAACCGGTAGAACGAAAGCTACGAGCGATGAAAATTCGATAGAATCGCGGGAACGAAATTTCTGGATATTTTCTGGTTTTGTCTGGGAAAAATTCTTGGAAAATAATCACCAACGGGAAAATATTCGCGTCCCGCAGGACGTGTCGCAACGTTGTATCTTCAACGCAACGACGAACGGGATAATTACGCATTCTATTATGTACTTCACTTGAAACACGCGGTACGGAGAGCTGCACGATTCCAGCGAAATGAAACTGCGCTGCTCTCCGTGGAAATGAAAAGTACTTTACAGCGTCCTCTGTCTGACCTGGGTCAAGCTGAGCCAGATCAAAAATCAGTCCCAGCTGCAAATTGAATAATTGTCGTAATCGAATAATTATTTCGCGAGGTGAGGAAATCTCAAAGTGGTCTTCATAATTGAACTAAATTTTCAAGTTTTCCTACCTAAAGTTAACAGCGAGTTGATCCTCCTCTGTATTATGCATTCGGTTTTGTAGGCTTCTGAACAATTTCTTTCTATGTAATAAAAAAGTAGTTATATCGCTATCGTGCCACATGGCACTATCCAATTTTAGCACTATTGGTTTTTTAAATAGCCTCGTAGTATTAAAGTGGTTAAGACAGAATCGACTAATTGGTGGTTCACGGGCCCTTGCCCCTACTTTTCTGATCGCTAGCGCTACCCCCTCCACTATATTGGATCGCTGGCACTATTCTTTCCACTATATTGGATCGGTAGCACTATCCTTTCCACTATATTGGCTAGCTAGCGCTACCCCCTCCACTATTTGGGATCGCTAGCGCTATCCCCTCCACTATATTGGATCGCTAGCGCTATCCCCTCCACTATATGGGATCGCTATCGCTATCCCCTCCACTATATTGGATCGCTAGTGCTATCCCCTCCACTATTTGGGATCGCTAGCGCTATCCCCTCCACTATATTGGATCGCTAGCGCTACCCCTTCCACTATTTGGGATCGCTAGCGCTACCCCTTTCACTATATTGGATCGCTAACGCTATTTCCCCCCACTCTCTCAGTTCATGCAAGTAGAGGAGCTACTAACGCTAGCAATCAGAAAAGTAGGGGCAAGAGCTGGCGGATCCCCAATTAGCTACTCTCTGTCTTAAGAAAATAAAATACGAGAGTGTTCGAATACGAAGATTATGAGAAGAAGATTTCGTACAGAGAATAGTCGTGATAGAGATGTGATAACGTGCAGGTATAGCGAGAGCTTGTATATCTTCTCGTCATCGGCGTATTCGAACGTTATTCAGTTTCCCTTCGAATATACTTAAATCATAATGAGAGTAACGTAATGATCGTGTGATCATTCGTTAGAAACCACGTGGGTTGAAAACTTTTGTTTAATTTCTCCGCACGTTGAAATTTCTTGCGAGATAAAGTCCGCCAGGCGCATTAAGAAGCAATCGCCTACAGCTAAGATAGCTATTATCGCGCGCTGGAATAACCGGTTTCGTTTGATATACTTTTTCCCAATTAACGGCCCAGAACGAGCGGAAAAGGAGGATCGTCGTCGATGATTATTACGGATCCGTTTTACAGAGAGTTGAAGCGTTCTCAAAACAGTGGAAGGGAATTTTTAGCGCCGGACACGACGTAGTAGAGCTCTGCAGAGGAGCACAGTCTTCAGGGTCTTCCTTTGACAGAAGAAAGTGACAATTATCAGATTAAAATCTTGACCTGGCGTTCGAGGAGCGGCGAGAGGACGTCTTCCCTTTTCCCGAGTGCCCGCCCGCGCTTGTCCAGCAGAACAAATTTCACGAATCTTTGATTTAATTAATTCCTTTGGTACGCGTTTAGAACAGCGGAAAATTAACCTGCCGGAAGAGTCTGGCAAGACTCGAAGAAAACGCTCTGTGCAAACGAAGGAAATATTTTATCAGCCCCGTTCCTCTTTGAACATTATTATCGGATCCGATTGAAAGCACCGTTTCTCTCTCTCTCTCTCTCTCTCTTTCTCTCTCGGCCAATAATTCTCATATAACCAACTTGAATTGTGAATACGTCGTCGGATGGTCGATTGATTTCTCGCGAACAAACAAGGAAACGGAGAAAAATGCCGAGAACTTGAACGCGTTTTTCCGTCACCGTAACTCGCGAACAGTCGGAACAGCTGTACGCGTCCGCCTTGATGGAGCACCGAAAGAGAGAATGACGCAGAATGTCGATTTAACGTAACGTAACGCGATCGAGCTTTCGCGAGCAGGCGCGCGCACCCCCCGTTACCGAATATCGGATAATATATATATTTGAGAATTTTCGAACGTGAAGACGGATTCCTTTAGAAAATTGCCATTACTGTACGCGCTGGTTTGTCGTTGAAAAATCTGGCAGCGATTTACGAATCGTGTTTCTCTGCCTCTGCATTGATTCTAATCGTAAGATATTCCAGAGGAAGACCGATCGCCAGGCAAAGAAGGCCTTCGATGAGAATTTTGTTAATTATCCGTCGCGCGCGCTTTGCACGAGAGACGATTGACAAGTTTCGACGAATCCGGCGAGCAACGAAGCGAGGAGCTCCCGTGACTGCAGGCGGTGCAACAACAAGCATCGACCAAGTTTCTCCGGTTATTACCAGCTAAACGAATCGCGTGGTGCGTGAAAATCGTTGGCTCGTGACGTGTATTAGCTCGCGAGGGGCGGCAAGAGGGCGCGAGAAGAAGAGGGCGCGCGTAGCAAAAGCAATACGCTAGTAATCTCGCGCTTTATGGACCCAGGGCAGCGCCGTTAGCGGGGCCGTTGCCAAAGCTATTTCCAAGCGGGGCGTCGCTGACTTTGCTCGCTCTCGCGTTCTCGTGATCTCGGGTTTCCTCTCAGCTGTTCGCTCCTCTCCGGATCCGCGTGTGCAGCACGCGCCCTCCCTCCCTCCCTCGCCCTCTAATACCGCGAGACGCAGCCAAACGTCCGTTCTTATGGCTCTTCGTCGAATTAGTTTCAACCGGCGGTGGCGCAATTGTCGGCGATAGAGTCGCGAAAACGGCCCCTAGGAACGGCGATTGCTCGGAACGGGCTGCTGACGATAGCCGTACGCGAATACTAATTGCCCCTGCCACTTATGATCCTCCATTACCACCGTGATCCTCGATTATTGCCGACCGTTCTCTCTTCCGTGACACACACTCCACGTTTCTTTCGCCTTTCGATCTGCTCGACCAATCCCTGCCCGTCACGATCGCGCCGTTTCCTCAAGCCTCGAAACGTTTGTCGTTTGAAACTTGAACGTAACACCGTGGAGATTCAAATTCTTCCCTTTTCGGGGGGAAAACCGTGTTTTCTACCGGTGATCCTCTTTTCGAAAGATTTGAAAAATAGATCCCCTACTTTCGAAATTTTCGTCGATTCATTTCGAAAGTTTGAAAATCTCGTTTTTTTTTTTTTTTGCACGTCACGGTAAGCTTCCTTTTTTTCTCTCTTCTCGGATATTCTAGAGACTCTTCCAGTGCGTAAAAATAATTGGAACATTTTGTTTCTCCAAGCTACAATCGACCGTGTCCAAAATTTTGACGTAGTGATATAATTCAAATGATGTTTATTGATATTAAATAACAAAGAAAACGGGAACGAAGCAACAAGATAAACAACAATAATTCGAATAAATTCGAACGACAGAATTAATTCTTTTATACAACAAAAAATGATCACTCTTTCGACCACGCTCATTTAACGCTCTTTTACCACTCTGTCCTGACTCTGTTTTTTTTTTTCACTTTTCCTCTTTTGAAAAAGAAATCAATTAGAAGTAAAATTAACTAAAAATATAACTACACATTATAATAATTTCGACACTACATTAATATACGATTTTTTCTTTCTCGCTGTTTCATCGAACTTTGAGCGTTGGGGTTGCACGATGAAAATCAAAGAAATTACAGCATTTTTTTCGTTCGACGAATTTCGTCGAGGAAAAATCCTACAGTGATTTTCGAGGGGTCATTCGAAAGTATTCGTAGATCCAGTCACAGAAAGGAATTCTCCAAACTGCTCGAAATACTGTCAATGATTGTCAGTAGAATTTTAGTTGTAACTTTGTAATGGTAGCTTCGCAACGTTGCGAAGAAACATTCTTCGATAGTATTGAATTTACTTGACGAAACTCAAGTTTTCAAGTAGATCGTGAAGAACGAGAGTCACACATTTACAAAGTAACAATTTCAATTAAGTGAAGATTTTTTTCATTCGTATTTAATTATTACATCTACAAACTGTGACAATTTTCATGAGAGCAATTTCTTGAGAGGCGAAGTGTCTTTCTTTATTTATCGTCTGTCACACGGCAAATGCGAAAATATATTCTTCAGAACGAGACGAACGACGTATTTTGAAGGTAGAGGCCTCGAGCTTTGAAACGAGCTCAAGTTTTATTACTGTTACGATTAGTTTATTACAAAATAGTAACAGTTTCTCAGTGTCCGGTGTCCGAATATAAACCGGGAGTCACTGTACATGGCAGATTTATTTTCACGGTGTAAGTGTTTCATACGTAAACAAGCGAATGCTTAGCGGCATTAGCTCTCTCTCTCTCTCTCTCTCTCTCTCTCTCTTTCTGTTTAAATTACTGTTTAACACCTTTCTGAATTTCTGTTCGCGCTGAAATTAACCGGCGAGCGTAACGCGTGTCTCGTAAAATCCTCCGCGATCTGACTCGACACGGTCCACGGCTTTTCCGTGTTTCGTTTTTCGAATTAGAACAAGGTCTTTGTCTGTGAGTCATTCGGCTTCGAAATCGGGCGAACGCACGGCCCGCAGCTGTGTAACACGCCTCTGGACGTAATCCAATGCATATGTTTAAAATTACAGCCGTGAAACCGTCACATTTTAATCGGCCGCGATATTAATCGATTCCGCGACGCGGCTGGTTAGAAATTTAAAACACTAGAACTACCACAACAGTCAAAATGACTGGTTTTACAATTTTATTTTAAAATTTCTACTTCACGTTAGAATTTTGTCCCCGCAGTGATGCAATGACTTTTACAGCGATAACTGAAGAAATAATATAATGAATTTTATTGTATTTTTATTTATTAGAGTTCGAAATAATTTTGGTAGAAATAACTTCGTCTTAAATGTCGGTAGTTCTAGTGTTAAGAACAGCTGGATCATCGCTCTCTAAAATCCCTGAAACTTCTTCTCATTGTGTCCTAAGAAAAAAAAAAGAAGAAAATCTCCCCGCTAGATTACCAGATTTGCAGCGGCAAACACAATAAAGAGATCAAATATTGTCGACGTTCACTTGTCGAAGAGAGAGCCCGTTGATACAGTTTTCACAAGGGTGGCTCCAGAAGAGTGACACGGATGTGAGAAGGATATCGCTGCTTTCGCAGCGAGGATCCTCGCTGTTTTGACAGCGTTTAAAGGAAATAACCTTGGACGATATCCGGACGAGTTCGCAACCGCTTTGTCAAGAACGGTTCGCCCGAAACCCGTTGTCAAGATCCCTGGTAACATCTATTCTACCTATGCGTCTGATTCGAAGTTACCCAAGCTTACCTCGGCATGAATACATGCATTAAGGTGATTCTTCGGTTAGGCGCCGGTTCACATTTCGGCTGAGATATTGTAACTGGATTTCCAGCGAGAAGTCCCTGTCCGCCATTAAATTCGCATTTAGCATTTGATCAGCAACGTTAGCACGGGAAAGGCAGTGATTCCTTCGACGGTGGGATTTAATTTCGCAGAATTATCAGTTTCTCATGTTATTGCGTCGTGTATAATATTTGTGTGAACATTGCCAACGATATAACGTTGCAACTACGAATATTATAAATATCGTATATAATTATGTTAGATATATTATATTAAATATATTATATTAGATATATTATGTTAGATACGTTGGATATATTAGATATAGTAGTTGCACGTAACATTTAAATGAAATTTACTATTGGACGATAGAGAACTGTCGGGAGAGAAACTTGATGAATTCTTTCACCAGTGAGAGATTGCAACACTCGATAAAAGTTAACAGACACTTCGAAATTTCAGCATTTTGGAAGTTAAAGTAGCGTTGAAGTTTCCAATAATTCAACGTGACGTGCATGATTGTTTAACAATAATAAATCTTTAACTATAGATTCGATATTGTCAGGGGAACATACCGAAGTGTGAATCACCGACTTCGATCAATATTTGACTCGTACTTTTTCTTTTTATCGGCAATTGTCAATGAAATTGAAAGGGTGAAAACTACCCTCAAAATTCCGGGAATGCGGAACATATTTTGTTCAATATCTCAGAAATCATCGAAGGTAACCATTTTTTTTTGTGTAAATTGATGAAATCAGTGTCTTTTAACGACGAATTTAATGGTGTATATCATTTTGTATAAAATCTTAACAGTATATCGAAAACAACCGTATTTTTCAGAAATTTTCTTTGTTTATGGAAGCTCTATATTCAAATACACAAATTACGGATGATAAATAAAATCTTGAATTTTTGCGTTATAAAAATATTCACATTATTACCAACTCTTTCTACTCAACGTAAATCTTCGTAGTGGTACTCTTCGAGGAAGTGGTGCAAGCATAAACTGCGTTGTGTGTATGTTTTTTCTATTCTTGATGGCGTGACAGTCAAAATTCCATATAAACACCACCCGATAAGAAAAGATAAACAGGATGTGCCCCTAACACCATGACGTGTCCATACCAGATAAACAGTAGTCTAAGTAGACAGTAGTATAAGTAGAGGCTCCTCCAGCCGCCTGAGGCAGTCTTGATCTAATCACATTGTACGTACGTATTCTCTGAAAGAAATTAAAATCGAGTGTCTACGGCTACTCTATCAATCTTTTATTACCTCGCTTATTATTACGTGACAATGGACACGTCTAGGCCTTCGATGATTCAGTCGGAGAAGCTCGACGTAACTATACCTTTAAAAAGACACACCTGTGTCTTAATTAAAGTCGGCTGACTTCTGGCTTACCGTGACCCTTCGTGCCACTCGTCAGATCTGTTCCCCAGGGGTGCAATTTACCCGCACCCCTTTGCCACCCTTTGCCTCACTACCAGCGGCCAGCTTACATCCACTTTCGTTCTAGACACTCGAATGCTGTTACCGATTTCTTCCTGCCTTTTGTCCTTCAATTCTTTCATTTATTTATTTTTTTATTTACTTATACTTCCAATGAAACTGTCATACACGTACAATGTGAATTTCAACGGGGAAATAGATTGTTAATGATATTTGCAGACGTTTCATCGCAAATCCGAACGTAAATCGAAATCCTCCGTTTGAGTTTAACATCGCAAGTTTATCCTCAAACGCGTAGTTTTCAGCATATCTGTCGAATACGTTGTAATTTTATTTTGCCCGGACCTGCGTGATGAGTAAATCAATCGATTATTTTATTATTGATTGCAAAAATTATCTGCGCGGTATATTCTAGCACGGGCTAACCATGCAGAGGATCGAAGTTGAAGAAAAACCATCCTGATCTTTGATCAGTTTTTTTCTTCTTTTATCCGTTTACTTATTACACACGGAAATGAAGCTCAATGTTTCTCGCTAGAATGAGACAAACAGTATAACACAGAAATGATAAAAATATTCAAATTGAATTTCTAGCAGCTACGTATTTCGTTTGTTCTCGCGAGGCAAGGCCACTTCGAAATAACAGATACTCGTTACGATACACAAGAATTTGCCAATACTCGGCATATTTTCAAGCACAGGTAGCCAGGCCAATGATGGAAATAACGTGAGAGGAAAACGAAAACTGGAGCGCTTCGCGTTTCACGAAATAACCTCGCCTTACCTCAGAAGCGAATATCCCTCTTTAAGAATCCGGTTGGGTCGCGGTGATGGTAGACTTTCCTGGCCTTTACTATGTAAAACAGCCTCTATTCCCTTTTGTCCATCGGCCGGGTCAGGCTTGATCGTTAAAGTTCTGACCGTGGTGCTGACAGTATTCCCGGACTGCGAACGGACAGGAGTTTACCATTTTTTCGAACCCGTTCGATATTTATGCAGTATCTAAAAAGCTGTACACTCGGATCCTTGGATTCTTTTGAGACTTTCACGCAGCCAGCCGTCGAATCTTTTCCCCTCCCTTCGAGTCCGCCTCGTTCGTGACATTTTCAACCCGCGTTTTTCTTTTCTCGCGGTGGATGAAAAGAAAGAAAGAAAGAAAGAAAGAAAAAAGTGGAATATTTAAATTATTAATTGAAGTCTCAAAGGCATATTGTTTTCGTCTTTTTGAAGTCGTCGAATTTTTTTCCCCTTCGAGTCCGCCTCGTTCGTGACATTTTCAACCCGCGTTTTTCTTTTCTCGCGGTGGATGAAAAGAAAGAAAGAAAGAAAGAAAAAAGTGGAATATTTAAATTATTAATTGAAGTCTCAAAAGCATATTGTTTTCGTCTTTTTGAAATCGTCGAATCTTTTTCCCCTTCGAGTTCGTGACATTTTCAACTCCCGTTTATTTCTTTCCGCCGATGGATGAAAAGAAAGAACATTGATAATAATTGGAATATTTAAATTATTAATTAAAGTCTCAAAAGCATAATGTTCTTGTCTTTTCGAAGTCGTCGAATCTTTTTCCCCTTCGAGTTCGTGACATTTTCAACTCCCGTTTCTTTCTTTCCGCCGATGAATGAAAAGAAAGAAAATTGATAATAATTGGAATATTTAAATTGTTAACTGGAGTCTCAAAAGTATAGTGATTTTGTTCTTTTGAAGTTCTCGAATCTTTTTCCCTCCGAATTCGTCTCATTTTTCTTTCTCCTGGATGAATTGAATTGAATTTTGCAATTTTCACGATGTAAAATCATTTTCAAGAAGAAGAAGAAAAAAAGAAAGAAAAGTCACAATCTCACGATTGTCAAAGCAGAAGCTTTACGTTTTAACAGCAGATCTACGATTGCAATGTAAAATTTGTAGCAGAGAAATGAAAATGAGAGAAGCAGGAACAGAACAAGCGTCTGTTTATATTTTTTACTAAAAAAAAAAAAAATCGTTCGAGCCTCCGAAAATACTCTATTATAAATATACAAAAATTCTAGATTGGTCATTTTGACCATTTTGGTAGTTCTGCTGTTAAAATAAGACCAAGTGAATCGTTGATATGATCATTCCTTTACGAGCTTATCTCAGCTTAAATTGTCGACAATTTTTCACTCTCGTTAGTACAGTTACTCTCTTCATTCTGCTCAGACGAATTTCAGGAGATTTTTTTTTCATAACGAGATAAAAATAATAGCTTCCCCTGTGCTAAATTTCACATGCACCTTATCCGAATAGTTAGCTTCGATAATTTCAACGGCAGCAAGTAAATGCCGCACGAACTACGCCCGTAGCACAAAATGCACTCGAACAGATAATGGAACACTCGGATACTAGAGTTTGGTTAATGGATATCCCAATAATCGAGATTCTACTCTACAACTTGCTTTGCAACCAAATGCAGCACGAGCTGCAATTCATCTCAGCAATTTTCCCATTCTTCTTCCAGAGAGTTCCACTATCCGCAAGAAAAGCAATTAATTCGCCGAACCGAATGTACACCGTAGCGTTGCTCGAGGAAGACTAAATCTAAATCAAACAACTTACGCTTATTTTCGCCGCAGGCAGACTGGAATAAAATCGCGAGCAGGTATCCTCTCCGCGTTTGAGGATTCAATTCCTCCTCCGTTGGGATGGCCAACCTGTTAACTTGCACGGCAAAACGCGTGTAACAAACGATTTATTATCTCGTAGTAGCTCGGTAGGGTCGTAGGAAACGATGACGTCGGAAACGATCTGAGCAGAGACGCGAAGGGAATGTAGTCACAGGTTCGTAGACAGGTTCGTTTCCCAAGGTTTCCCCGGGCTTGGCCTTTACAAATGGTCGCTATAAACGGCATACAAGCGTCGCGAGCGTTGCAACGCCATAGTTAGCGGCTATCTAGGGTGAGTAGCTGTACACCATTAGCTTCCAGGTGTTCGATGTCCCAGCCATACCCATCATTCTCCCATTCCAGGCGATCGTGCCCCCGGATCATCCACCCGAATGGCAGTGTAAGTTTCACTATCGCGTCGATGATACAAACGGGAGTGCCAACGATCAAGGGTGGATAAGAGGGTAAACGAGGGAAGGAGGGAGAGAGAGAGAGAGAGAGAGGGATATGTAGAGAACAAGCGAAATGGATGGTGTCGAACAAGTGACAAAATCTTTGTTCACTTTGTTTGAATCAAAAGGGCGTATCTGCAACTTTCGTTGATGCTAAATGGCACAAAAATAATAATTTTGTAAAAAAAGAGATCTTGACTGCATTAAAACTGAACGTGTAACAGTTTATATTTCAGACAGTTTATGTATTGTTTATATTTTGATGTTTTATTAAAGAAATAATATATATATATATTTATATAATATATATGCAATATATGTAATATATAATATATATAATAATATAATATATTATAATTAGTCATTATAGTTTATATATATATATATATATATATTTAGAGGGTGAACCAAAAGTTTTTTCCATTATGTTTTGAAAATTATTTCTTTCGAATGCTGACCGCAGCATTCGCAAATTACGAATTTATTCCAGTAGGAAGTGATTTTTGGTCCACCCTGTATATATGGAATCGACGTCTGATAATTAAATACTGAAAGTTTTTTTTTTCCAAAGTCACTTGTCGAAACATTTTTTGATCGGATACGCCCTTTCGAATTAATTAATTATATTATTGCCAGACTAGGGATTTCTATGTGAAATGCATGATATACACGCAATGTATAGAAACATGTAAAATATCAATAATTCTTAATGAGAAAAACAGATTTTTTTCAGCTGCATCCGTAGCAAAAATCCGTGATTATTGTATATATA
>WIUT01004769.1:0-16355 GCA_010645135.1 Tetragonula clypearis | reverse complement strand
CTCTCTCTCTCTCTCTCTCTCTCTCTCTCTCTCGTGGATTTATGCGGAGATAGTATACTTATCAATGCGTATTACGCGTTCTGCATATTTGTCAATGTAAATATGGTCGAGTAATCCGTGAGACACGCGTGTACCTATGCTAAATGCACGCATTAAACAGTTTGCTCGCCGAGCGAATTTAATTTCGGCACGATTCGTCACGATCGTGTCGTGTCGTTTCTTTCACCAGCGTGATATGATCGGTAATCAATTATTTCTCATTCGATCTTTCGAAGTTAATGGAAAATAATCGATATATCGACTGTGAAACAGCGCGCGCGAAGGGCGAAGCGAGTATCAAGTGAAATAGTACACTAGTATCGATTCGACGGGCACTATCAGCGTACTACGTGACAGCTTTGATTTATTCTCCTTCCTTAAACAAAAAAAAGTTTAACACCCGGAAAATATCATTGTAGCGTAAACTGCGTAACAATGAAATCGCGTCGACAGTGGCAAACTTTGTAAATACGCGCGCCTTTTCAATTGACGAAATTTGTAAATACGTCTTTGGTAAGTAGAACAGCGTCGTACAGTTCGTACTACAGTAGAAGCTTATCAACGACAAGCGAAACGCTTTTGTGTGTTTTTACCATTTCTCCTTTTTCTTTTTCTTTTTTTTTTTTGCAATTTCCCTGGAAATTTTATTACTTTATTAGATTGGCCAAAAAGTAACTGCGTGTTTCTCTGCGTGTATACGTGTGTCCATTTTGCTCGATTTTCTTTGCCATTTTACCATCTTTCAGTCAACTTTTTGTCTTTTTCGACCGAAGAACGATTTGATTATCTTCGTAAAATGATTTCGTAGAATCTTTTCGCCAAGAATTTTCGAAGAATTCTTCATCATTTTTCTGCGCAATGTTTCTTTCTTTCTCTCCTTTTTTTCAGAGACAATACGCTCGAAAATGTTCATTCGTTGGATCTCTTTCCATTTTGAATCTCGTTGACCTCGAATAATCAGTCTGTCCGATTATACGACGAATCAGACGGTTCCGAATAGTGTTAGTCGCTAAATTTTAAGACACACATTGGGGAAAATCGTCAGTTTCTAAACTCACGTTCAGAAAATTCTTGAATAATTATATATATAATTTCTTCGATTAATCGCGATTAATCGGCGACAGAATTCACCGGGACGGGAATAGAATACTTTGCTGGCGAATATCTCACGTATCCGACTATACAAACCTAACCTATCAGTCCTTTCGGATGGTAACAAGCTACGAGAACGACGTTAACAGACAAAATTAAACCGTGCCTTATATGCAGACGTGTGGATCGTTCGCATAACAATAAAGAGCGCTGTAACGATCGCGCCACGTGCGTCGTGGAAACGTCGGCGTGAATTTCAGTTCGTATCTCGAACTTTTCCGCACAGTTTAGCCAAATTTCGCGCGTCCCAATTGCACCTAGGTGAGCAGCAGCAGCCTCGTGTTAAAAATCAATTCATTTTTATTTATCAATCGGTGATCGCCGCAATTTTGCAAAATTTCAAGCGCGTTTCTGTTTCTCAGAAGAACGAGAGAGAGAGACAGAGAGAAAGCTCGATCGATTCCGGATGCTAAATTGAAAGTTTCTGAAAAAAAAAGAAGAAGAAAAATCGGCAAAGCCTCAACCTTAAATGTCACTTGTTAAACGTTATTAAACTTTGCAAATTTTTAATTTCGACTCTTCGCGCCTGCAGCTGGCATCGAAGTTGATAAAAACCAAACGACGAGTCCGCGAAGCAGCTAAGAAGCTAGACAAATGAAACCTCGATGTTTATCGAAGATCTGTCGATCAACGAAGCTGCTCGAAGTTTCTCGCGTATTATTATAGAAAATCTTCGATCTACCGATCCAAGGAAAGAAAGTTTCTCAGAAAGTTATCACTAGAATCACAGAATGGCCAATTTAATATAACTGTTGTTAGACACACTTTACAGACGTAACACACTGTGTGTGTGTGTGCGCGCGTCTAAAGATTTAACACTAGAACTCTCACACCAGTCAAAGTGACTGGTTTAACAATTTTATTCTAAAATTTCTACTTCACGTTACAATTTTTTACAACGATGCAATGACTTTTCTCACAGTGATAACCAAAGAAATAATACAATGAATTTTATTTTATTTATCACTTATCAGAAGTCAAAATAATTTCGGTTGAAATAATTTCGTCTTAACTGTAACGGGCAGTTCTAGCGTTAAGAATGATTTTTCGTGAAATATACATCGAGCAAAAGCTCGCGCACGTCCCATTGTATTATAAAGTTTCTCGTCTTCGATGGAAATCTCTATGCTTCAATCGTCGGCTATTCAGTCCGTTTCTCGGATTTATTTTCTTTTTGCAAAATTTTTTTGACAAAAAAAAAAGAAGAAGAACATTTATTCTTCTCGTCAGAGAAACAACATGTTCCGCGCTCTTATTCAAAATACTCACTGTGTGCACTTTCGCTTCGTCTCGCTCTTCTTTCGCACGAGGTACAATATATTATTGACAGATTGATCACGCCACCTAAAGCCACTTCATTAAGTGTCGTGTCCGATTGAGCATCGAGCAAATCCAGCGAATCGTTAAGCGGGCCGTTTCGCGGTTTTGTTTGCAGGGCCGCGCGGGGTACACGGGTTTTTTTTTAAATCGTCTGCCTCGGAAAAATCGATTCCAAGGCAGAGGTTCGAGTGGTGGCAAACTTCACTTACCCTCTCCATGTGGCCTCCGCTAACGACCTCCGGCGTGTTAACGCAAACCACCCTTTTCAGGCGCAGTTTGTTCACGTGAAATGCCGAGCCGTAGCAGTACATCAGCACCATCGTTGTAGGAAAGTAAAAACAACAGCACGCGAGAATCCTGCAAATAAGGGGAAAACAGAATAAATTTTATCACGCGCGGCGCGCACAAACCGATTTGGACACAAAATGGTGTTTGGGAGAGCGTGGAAGGGAGAAGAACTCTGTCCTCGATGAAACAAATCAAACGCACGTGTGTGAGAATGGTAAATTTTCGAAGTTATTCCAACAGCAACAATATTGAACGAATATCGGAGATGGCGAAGATCCCCTTTTCTTTTCTATATCTTTTTCTTCTGCTTCCGAAGCGTCGAAGTCATTAGCTACTTATACCGTACTTATACTTTACAGTATAGCATAGTATAGTATAGATATAGTATTTTATAGTATAGTGTAGATATAGTGTAGTATAATGTACAATATATAGTGTAGTATAATATATAGTGTAGATATTGTATTGTATAGTATTTTGGATATAGTATAGTATAAATATAGTGTAGAAATTATATAGTATAGTACAGTACAAATATACTGTAGATTTTGTATAGTATAGTATAAATATAGTGTAGATATTGTATAATATAATATACTATAAATATAGCGTAGATATTGTAGATATAGCGTAGATATTGTAGATATAGTATAAATATAGTCTAGATATTGTATAGTATAGTATAAATATAGTGTAAATATTGTATAGTATAGTATAAATATAGTATAGTATAGTATTGTATAGTATAGTATAAATATAGATATTGTATAGTATAGTATAGATATAGTGTAATATAATATATCGTGTAGATATTGTATAGTCTAGTATAGTATAAATATAGTGTAGATATTGTATAGTATTAGTATACTATAAATATAGCGTAGATATTGTAGATATAGTATAAATATAGTGATAAATATACATAAATATAGATATTAATTATATATAAATATATATAAATATAGATAAATATAGATATTGTATAGTATAGTATAGTATAACTATAGCGTAGACATTGTATAGTATAATATAGTATAAATATAGTGTAGACATTGTATAGTATAGTATACTATAAATATAGCGTAGATATTGTAGATATAGTGTAGATATTGTAGATATAGTATAAATATAGTGATAAATATGTATAAATATAGATATTATTTATATATAAATGTAGATATTGTACAGTATAGTATAGATACGGTGTAGATACGACACAGTATAATACAGATTTGTTTCCATCGAGTATCAAAGTGTGACGATCTTATGAAGTAAAGGCCAGAGGTCTTAGAAGGATTAATCTAATGGAATGTTCTCTGTCTTTGAAGCTTGTGCATTCATACAGAATGCGCCGAGCTGTGACAGATTTTACTTTTCTTTTTCTTTCTTTCTTTCAACTATAAAACAGGTGAAAAATACCTAAGGGAAGCCCTGGCGAAAAAAGGGTCGCAGGCAAGAAGACCAGAGCCGTTGAAGTAATAACCACCTCTTGGCAGCACGAGAGCACCGAAAATCGCCACGCTTGCTATCCAAGTGGTCGACATCACTGCCACGCAACCCTGCCGCATGTAATACTGCGTCACATACACAGAAAATAATCATTCTTCCCTTTCTTTCTCCCGAGCGCTTGAACATATGTAAGTAACATGCGTGCGTGATTATATATACACATATGGACCAAAAGTTTCTTCCCACCTATTTTCTTTTCTTTTTTCCTTTTAATAAAACATCGAAATCTAAGAGTAATTTTATTAACTTCTTTTTTTTCCTTAATAAAACGCGAGATAATTTTATTAAATCTTTCCAATCGAAGTATAAGTTAGCCAAACATCAAAATGCAAGGACAATTTCGTTAATTTCGTGAGTGAAATTCAAGCTGAAACTTGCGATGGTTCGTGTTTCAAAAGTTGTTCCTTCTATCGTTTACTTTTTTTAATTTTCTTTTTATTATTCATTGTTTCAGCGGGAAGTGACTTTCGGCCCGCCCAAAGTATAATTATCGAGCAAATCCGGCTGGAAATCAGAGGGTGTTAAAGCGGCGTAAACGTGCGTTCACTTTCAATCGTGTGGATTTTCATGCTATTTCCTCTGAAGGCTGAACGATCGAAAGGAAAATGAGAAACAGTTGTGCTTTCCATTCTTGCTTTCCTTTTTCTCGCACCCTCTCGAGGTGCTGAAAACTCGGATCTTCCGTAATGAAAATTCGCATATTTTCAATAAACGCGCGACAGCAACAAATCAAATCAGCAACATAACACAGAGGAAAGCACAGCTCGAGGAATTAGCGAGCTTGTGTTAATATCAACCCCCCCCCCATTTGTACTAATTTGAAAGAGACTAACGTTCCCGAAAAAGAGCTAGGAAATCTTCTCGCGCCCGGAAGATCGATAAATTCGATATCGAGTGAAAGTGAAAACAATCGATCGAAGAAAATTTGCCAGTTTTCCAATGAAACCTCAGTTTTTTTTGGTAACTGCATGCCACGTAAAACCGCGAAACAAATAATTCGCGAATAAATGAGAAACACACACACGCGCGCACACGCACACGAGCGTGTAGCTCGTTGTCTTCGCTTCCTTCCAATTACGTTGCAACAAAAGGCAGAAAAGTGTAATAACGCATTGCCTGCGGTGGGGGGGGGGGAGGGAACGTGCGTTGCAAAGCGAAACGACGTGAAAAAAAGAAAAAAGGGAAAAAAGAAAGAAAAGAAAACACGGAAATAATATTTAATTCGCTCGTCTGCTCGCGCACACGGTTTTTTTTTTTTTTTTTCTTTGTATTAACTAGATGTGGTATAATAACGCGACCGAGAAGAGACGATAATTTCTGATTGTTAAATTATTTCTATAACGTGTGTGTGGTCAAGTAGCGCTCGTTAAAAATATAATACGCTCGACGATATCGAAAGACACGAACGAATACTATCGATTGTTCAAAGATCGAACGCGCGTGCGAGACATGTGCATATCATTAATCGAACAAATTCATTAAAACGCTTGCTAATTCAATATTTGTGGCGGCGATCGGTCGTTTTCTATGTGCATATCATTTGCGAAAATTTGCAGAAATCCTCGGCCACGGTAGATCAGTCGCCGTGAGCTGTAAATTAGATATTCAAACTGTGGTAAAACCCAGTAGAATTCTACAGAATGGGCGAAAAATCCACTTCCTACTAAGATAAATCCGTAATTTTCTTGTTATATATGTTTCTAAATTTTTTTTCTTTTTTTTTCTTTCTTCCGTTGCAGATTAAAGTGCACAAGTAAATTGAAAATTAGCAAACTGAAGTTTAATTTAATGTAAAATTAAGAAGATTAGTGCTTTCTTATATCTCGATGAAAAGAAAATCGATGCTGGCGCATATCTTTTTATTTCAAATTCGCGAAAATACGAATTTACACGAATTTGCATTATTATCATTGCAATTGTAGCAACTTCTACGCGCATATCTAACCGCGATTGCAGAGTCAAGAACTTCGACGATAAATAGAATTCTACAGGGTGGGCCAAAAATCCACTTCCTACTAAGATGAATCTGTAATTTTCGTATTACATGTGTTTCTACTTTTTTTTTTTTTAATTTTTTTCTCTTGTTAGAGATTAAAGTGTACGTGTAAATTGAAAATTAACAAACTTAAATTTAATTTAATGTAAAATCAAGAAGATTAGTGCTTTCTTATATCTCGATGAAAAGAAATAGATGACCCATATTTTTTAATTTTAAATTCACAAAAATACGAATTTGCTTTATTATCTTTGCAATTATAGTAACATCTATGCACCAAAATCACTTCCTACTAAAATGAATCCGTAATGTTCTTATTATATATGTTTCTAAACTTTTTTTCTTTCCTTTTTTCTTAAACTTCTGCTTTCTTATATTTCTATGAAAAAAAAAAAAAAAATAGATGCTGACCTATATCTTTTTATTTCAAATTCGCGAAAATACGAATTTACACGAATTTGCATTATTATCATTGCAATTGTAGCAACTTCTACGCGCATATCTAACCGCGATTGCAGAGTCAAGAACTTCGACGATAAACGTTCACACGTAAGTGTGTTCAAACTACTGACGAAACTGGTGGAACAGTTTCTGTTATTCAAGGTTCGTTGTCGCAGAAATGAACCGAATTCGAAGTGAATTTTGTTTTCATCGTCGTGCGTGATCGTTCTCTCAACACGTCGTCGATTTCACGAAAATTCGTGAACAGTCTGAATGTTAATGTATGTAGGAAAATCTATACATTTTCGACAGAGAGATTTTCTCGAAGCTTTGCATCGAGTTTGAGAAATATTCTAGAAAATCTCTAGAAATGTCTGTGGGAAAAAGAAAAAGAAAAAACAGTCTGTGAGAGAATGAAAAACGTTCAAATGTATCGCTTCGCGGGGCGAATGTTTGAAATTTGTTGCTAACCGAGATGCAACACTCGGCAGCAACACTGACTATTATTTCCGACGGAATACGAGGAAAGAGGACAGTGGAAATCGATGAACAATTCAATTGGCGGAAAATTACGAACCGAACGGTCTACGAGAGTCAGCAAATTGTCAGATTACGTTCCTTCCTCTGGTTCATCTTCCATATTAAAATATTTCCCCTTTTTTCTCTCTCTCTCTCTCTCTCTGTCTTTTCTCTTTTCTTTTTTTTCCCCCCCCCAATCGACCAAACGTAAAGTTAATCTGCTCTTCGAATCGATTCGAGGTTCGTCGAGTCCGTGAATCTCGACGTATATTTACTTATTTTTTCTTTTCTTTTTTTTTTTAATTTCTCACTCGTTCCCTCTAGCTAGAAATAAAAACGCTTCGAACTGGAATTTTGTTGTACGCGTTGAGAGAAAAATCTCGAGAGACCAACCTGAGAAAAGACATACACACCGCTTAGAAAAAAGCAGAGGCTCGACTCTTCCTTCTTTTACGGAATGAAACCACCGACAATAAACGCAACGACAGTTAACGCGCAACGTGTTGCTCGACGATGTCTGCATTTAAATCGACGAGGGGAAAAAAAAGAAAAAGAAAAAAAAAGAAAAAGAAAATTAAAGCGTAAACCATTTAATGGCGCAGGCCATTGAAAGAAACAACGAAGAAAAGGCGAACGAAGGCGAGAAATTATTGTTACAGATGAAGACAGTTTTAATCCAGACAGGTCAGATTCTTTTTTTTTTACTATTATTTTCCACGGCTCGCGAGCAGATATTACACCGTCGACAAATGGACGAAAGGAACACCGGGATTTGAACTGAAAAGTAAATACGAGACGAGTGGAGAAAATTGAAAACAAAAACGGGTAGAAACTATCTCGATCGTAAAATATATCTCGATCCGATCGATTGGAGAACGGAGAACGTACATTAAATAATAATAATAATAACAATAATAATATGCCGATTTCTCCTCTCCATTTTGACACGGCTGAACAAATTAGCCTAAACCAGTTTAGCGAATCACACAGTTCGTTGACAAATACATGTACTTTCATACAGTCAAATGATTCACAACTGATCGAAAACAGAATTATTCCAACTGCTCGTGTCTACAAAAAGTTATTATCATTAATTTTCTATATAGTTATTATAAAAGTTATTATCATTATTTTCTAGCCTGTAAAACTATATAAGTTTTGGTTCTTAATTGCTACTCTTCACGATACCAGTGATTCTTGAATATAATTCTCTTTCACGAATAGATTGTAATAACTATCCTAACCTAAACTGAGCCTAACCTAAACCAGTTTAGCGAATCACACAGTTCGTTGACAAATACACGTACTTTCATACAGTCAAATGATTCACAACTGATCGAAAACAGAATTATTCCAATAGTTCTATAAAATGTTAAGATTATCGTCGTTTTCTAACCTGTGAAGCTACGTAAGTTTTGGTTTTTTACTGCTACCTTTCACGATACCAGTTATTCAAGAATGTGTTCCTTCTTCACGATCTGAAAATAGATTGTCAATCGATTTTTAACTACAAACTCATTTCGTATCGATCGAAACTGTCGAAGTAGCTCCAAGGTATAATAATCAGCTGGGACAAGAGAAGTGCAAAAAGTTGCAAGACGAAAGATCAGTCAATCGATGAGTTAACAAATCTATCACATTTTTTTCAAATTAATTGAAATGAAATCGTTCTCTATTTCTCGGAGTTTATGTTTGATTTGGTATTTTTTTTGTACTACAACTGCTACAGGGGATACAGAACATAAATTTAACGAGAGCAGGCTACCCCCCCCCCCCCCGACTGGTCAACCTCAAAGTTTGGAGAGACGACGAATTTCATATGCACAAACCTAACAGCCTGTGGCGTGTGTACGCACGTACACGGTTTATGACCCGCCCGGGGGGGATAAATTTTGATTGGAATCAAAGTATCACGCAACAACTAATAACACGCATCTCCCTACTACTGTTCTTCCGGTTCACTGTTCTACATATTCATTGTATATATCGTTAACTTGGCGAAGTGGCCGCGTAAAAATGGCACCACCGAGAGTTGCGTACAGGGTGTCCCGCGCGAAACTAACCACGCAATTTTCTCTTACACTCTGAAACCGCTGTAGAGGAAAATAATACGAATGAAATTCGAGTGAAATCACATTTGTTTATTAAGGTGACTGTTTCTCTTTAATGGAACTGTATATTTTTACGAGACTTTCTCGCGGCTGACGAATTTAGCGATTTAGGTTAGGTTTAGGTTAGGTTTGTAAGATCGTTCGTTCGAAGCTTACTTCACCATTGAGCGTTCAGAGTATCGTGTTCGAAGTGGTGACCTTGTGCAATCAGTACACTGATTTATCTCTCAAAGAAAAATGTAACAAAAATTGGGATAATAAGTACCTTCTGTTTGTAAATGAAACTAAGATATTGTAAGATGTTGTTCATTCGTGTATACGAGGTACAGGGTGGACCAAAAGTTCCTACTAAAATAAATACGTAATTTTTTTATCATATATATATATATATTTTTTTTTAATTTTTGTTCGAAGTAATTTTTAAAGCATGATGGAAAAATCGTGCTTGAACTTGAATTTAATTTGAAATTAATAAAATTGATAAAACCTCTTCTTACATTTCGATGTTTTATTTAAAAAAAGAAATAAAATAAAATAAAATAAAATAGGTGAGAGGGAACTTTTCTTGTGCTCGTCGAAGGCAAGCTTTGACCTTGAATGACTTTGGAACATCACCCAGAATTCGTCAGCAACGAGACTGTGAACTCGAAAATGTACAGTTCAACAGAAATATGAAATTACTTTTTACTCGATCCAACGAGTCATCGATATAGAATGCCCGTCATCAATGATTGTTACGAACGAAGAGAAAAATTTTCGATCACTGTATAATTGTTACTTACAACCGAATTCAATTTTCTAATCGTGTTCGATTTCTCAGATTAATATTCTCAACTCAGGTAACAAGTTCCCCAGTTACTGTTTTTTTTTTTTTTTATACAAATTTCTGTTACTTAGTTGCATAATAAATTCGTTCGAGACTTTCTTCGATCTCGATTTAAAATCTCCGAATTATCTGAAAAAAAATTTTCATTTCTTCAAATTGTTCAGGTTTCGCGATCTACCTTCTCGCGAATGTTTATTGTTCTTAAAATTTGAATGAAAGAACAAATGGAGAAAGGGCAGAATCCAATACGAGCGGCGGTAATTCCATTTCGAGAAATAAACAAGAGGAAAGAAAATAGAGAAGAAAAGGGAGAACAGAGGGCGAGACACACGCTGAAACTGAGATTCTCAAGGGACAATAGTCTTCAGTTCTACGCCACCATGTATGAAATTCTTCCACCGGGCGTGCCAATAAAATTATTTGCGTCGAACATCGCGTGCAAAGCTTGACAACACGTTTTTAAGTTACTCGGTATTATACTATAGAATTTCGAAACTGTTACAGACAAGGATCTTTATGAATTTTAGAAAAAGATCTTTATGAATTTCCAAAGAAAAAGAAAGCTTCGAGTACTCGAGAATCCGGAACTTCGTGTTTTCCCTTCGTTCGACTCGAAATTCTCGAAAATCAGAGAAGAAAGAGTACGAAATCGATGAAATCGAAGAGTGTTCGATTCATAAGATAACGAGAAATTTCGATACGATATGCCAAGCGAACGTGGTCTCTTCGTCCTTGAAAATAAGGAACGATCAAAAATGAAAAGAAAAAGAAAAAAAAAAGAGGTTAGATGCAGAAACAGTTGTTCGTTCGAAACGAGAATCTATATTTGGTACTTTCACACGTTGCCTGTATTATATGTTGCGGCCGATAGAAATTCATATGAGTTTTACCTTTTACAAAATAACATCGACACTTCGAGCTTCGAGACGTTCTGAGTTTCGAAACGTCGCAAAATTTCGGGCTTCAGTTTCAGAGAATTTGAAAACTGACCTCCCTGAACAATTTCTTATAATTTCCGATGATTTTCTTACAATTTCTTCCTAAATTCTTTCTTATCAATTGAAACTATCATCTGTAAACGCATCGTTCACAGTCGGTCAGGTGAACGAAACGTTCAGAATGAATAATCCCCCGACAAAAAGCAATCAGGTGTAACAATTCAGTGCTGAGCAGAGTACGACCAATGGCGTTTGTTATTACTTCCTTTCTCCTAACCAGCGCCTGGTAACCCGTTAGTAACTGCAGGAAAGTGGATGGCGCGGTCGAATCTACCAAAGGAAACCGCTGGCAAGATTAGGTGTCTCGGACGAACTTACAACCGAACTGCGAAAGCAATCGCAACGCTATGCTTGACTCGAACACGAGTCCGCGGACAAATTTCACGTCTAAATTCGAAGGTACCGTTAATCGCGCTAATTAAATGAAATGACAGAGTTTCTGTCAGCAGACACTAGTTGGAAGACCATATGTATAAGTCCTAAGGTATATCCTTTCAAATGTTCACCATTTTCCAAGCAATTGGCAGAATTCATTGCAAAATCAATCACGTTTACGCGGAGAAACTATTAAATGTGCTAATCAGATAAAATGGGATATAGGAAACATTAGCGAGAACAGAGGTGGCTAACTGGCGGTCCTTGCCCCCACTTTTCTGACTAGGCGCCGCCCCCTCCACTGCATCGTGACCCCCACTCTTCCACTGGTGCAGTGGAGGGGGTAGCGCTAGCGATCAGGAGTGGGGGGGGGCCAGTTAGCCAACTCTAAGCTGAAAGACTACAAGTACAAGCCCTAATGAACATATCTTTTCAAATTTTCGCCATTCAAAGTAACCGACGGAGTTCGAAGAAACAAAGTTGCTTCAAAGTATGTGCGTCAGCAAATTCATTATAAAATATCGATGATACGTCTTCGCGTTTACGGAGAAACGCAGGAAGATCGATTCGAAATTTCGCTCGCTGGCCCTAGAGGATATCATTTCAAATTTTCATTCGCCATTCCAAGTGACTGATGGAATTGCAGAAAATAAAGTTTGCAGGCTTCGAGCATGTGGGCGACGAAATTCATTGTAAAATCAACGACACGTTCGCGCGAAGGAATAGAGAACGGCGTAGAATGGTTGATTTGAAATTTTAAATCGTTTCCTTCATCTCGTCGCTGCTCGAGGCAACTATCAGCTTCGCTTCAAGTGACAGAGGATTACGTTAGGCTTCGGAAAGCCTGTCCGTGCATCAGGCGCTGAGACTCTGGTGCTATCAAGTGAATGGATAGCAATAATAAACTTCAGTTCGGAGGATCGTGATGAATGGCATAAAACTAATCCCAAAGATCCTCCAAGTGAAAATTCACCTCGGTCGTAAACAGAATTCTCTGACAGACGAGCAATCGTAAAATATATATATATATATATATATTTAACGTGTTGAATGTTAAATAAACATCGAAGTATTAAAATATCGGGTTTACTTTGAATCATCAGTCCATGGAGGATACACGATGAAAAACTAATCGCAGAATCTTCCGAGTGTAAATCACCTCGAGTGTAAATATAATTATAAATTATTAAAGTTATAAAAATATTGAGTAATATTAAATGGAATATCGAATAAATGTTAAACCGTTAAGCGAGAATAAATATCAAAATATCAGATATATATATATATTTAAACGTCGCGCAAAAACGTCCTGAAACGATTGTTATTTTACTGTGCAGAAATATTGAAAATACGAAACACTGAAGAATCGATCGACATCGTTAGAATTGGCTCCATCAATCTTGAATCCATCACTATCGTCCAGTACGTTATTCCAATATGTTATTAACAGAATAGTTGTCATTTTAAAGTCTCCGCGATAGATTTTTTTCTTTCTTTTTTTTTTTTTTAGAGACAAATAAAAAAATTCGACTGAAATGGTCCCCACCATAAAATATTAAAAATCTCTAATCGTTCTTCGTGTTATTTCACCGTGTGTCAATCTCTTTCTTTCCATCACCTTTGGCAGTAAATCTTGCATGAAAAATCGAAATACATCGATGCGTCAACATTGAAATGCGAAATTGAAATAAAAATATGTGTGACCATGCAATGTACATATACATGCAGAGAAACCACTACAGATGTTGTTGCTAACACTTTCTCCATCGTTTCTCGTCGTTCACAATGATTCCAATCCATCCATCAAAATATATAATGTAGAAGTAAAAGCACGGTTTAATACGAGATCGTGAAGAACAAAGAAACATGCTGACACTTTATTAAAAAAAAAAAAAAAAAAAGACAGAAAGAACATACCTTTTTAGATGTGTGTTTATGATAATGATGTGGGTGCAGCATACAAACGTAACGATCAATTGCCATACAGACGAGGATGACAGCACTCTGCTGGGTTAAAGCTCCTCGAAGAAGTGCCTGGAACAATTGAATTTTCAAACGATTACGAACGAGTCCCTTTTCATATTTTCACTGAAATTCAGTCGGAATGAACTGCATCACGTATGATATATTTCCATTTTTGAAAACGAGAATCTGTACTTCAAGTCGTGAATGAACGTACACACTTCAAGCAGTGCAACTCGACGCTGGTCAGCCATTATTGATTATGATGTAATCAATCGTCAATGGTTCGATTCAATCCCGATTCAAATATGCAGCCTTTCGCGCGCGTGCTCTTTTACACTCTCGATAACGAGAGACGAAAATGTGAAAATGTGAAACACAGAGACCGCACGGTAATCCCCGCGAAAAAGTTCACAATTTTATTTCCTCGATTTTAAAAATTCTATTAATCACGTAGTGTCACGCGGCGAATAGTGTGCAGTAAATGTAACAGATTATGTACGAAACGCAGGAGAAGTCAATGTGAAGGAAAATCCGAGGAACGAACTTTTTATTCGAGCCAAGCTCGCTCGAATAAACGCTTTATTCGTATTTACGTACGTGGATTTTTCAAGCTTTGTCTGCGCAAAAGACAACAAGACATGCCCGCGTCTGTCACGATCCACGAATGCAGAGATCGGAAAGTAAATATCTGTCGTACACGGTGGAAAGGAAAGTTTGCCCGTGGATATCATAGATAAATTTCCGACACCTTCGATTTCATGGAAATATGTAATGAATCTGTCGCAGAGTTGGTCCTGATCTTGAATTTCGAAAAAGATTTCTTTTCTTTTTTTCTTTGCATTGCATTCTACTTATCACTTGGGAGGTAAAACTTTTGCTCCAAAGAACTGTAGATCGCGACCTAATAGTTCTCTTGAAAAATGGCAAAAAAGTTTCTTAACCGTTGAACATTGCGTGCGTGCTAACAGCGACTTTACGCTTCTGAACGCGTAGATGTAACGTTTATATTTCGAATAATGTTAACAGTTTTGTTATTTGATTATTTAGACTACAACTATGATAAATGTTGGTGAAATCTAATTCGAAAATTACGTAAAATAGACATCCACGCGTCCGGAACCATAAAGTCGCTGTTAGAACGCACCCTAACGTCAATTGATCTTGCATTTCAAGGTCAAAAAAATTTTTTTTTTCTTGCATTGTATTCTACTTATCACGAAGGTAAAACTTCTCCAAAGTCATTAATAGTTCTTTTGAAAAATGCGAAAGAGTTTCTTAATCACTTGACACTGCGCTCTAACAGCGGCTTTATGGTTCCGAACGCGTGTAATATTTATGTTTCGAATAATGTTAACAGTTTTATTATTTGATTATTTAGACTATGATAAATCGAATGAGTTAGTGAAACCTAATCCAGAACTATGAAGTCGCTGTTAGCACGCACCCTAACGTCAATTGATCTTGCATTTCAAGATCAAAAAAATTTTTTTTCTCGCATTGTATTCTACTTATCGCGAAGGTAAAACTTTTCTAAGGTCGTTAATTTCGAAAAATGCGAAAAAGTTTCTTAATCACTTGACACTGCGTTCTAACAGCGGCTTTATGGTTCCGAACGCGTGTAATATTTATATTTCGAATAATGTTAACAGTTTTATTATTTGATTATTTAGACTATGATAAATCGAATGAGTTAGTGAAACCTAATCCAGAACTATAAAGTCGCTGTTAGCACGCACGCGTCCGCAGTGTTAAATGACCAAAGAAACTTTTTTGCCATTTTTTCGAAAGAACCATTAGCTCCCTTGGGAAAGTTTTCATCTTCGTGGTAAGTAGAATACAGTGCAAAAAAAAAACTTTTCCTTTTACCTTGTCTGGCCTTTTATATAATAATTTCTGGTCTAATCTCTGCTAGTTATCTGTAAATTCTTGTCCAGTGATGTTGATTATAAATGAAATTTATAATTGCGAAATCTATCTGCGATCAAAGTGACGCGGGTCTCCGACTCCGAATCGTTTCGAGCAGCATAATTTATGTACGTATATGCGACGCACTGGGCTCGTAATACGAATTCCGGAGGTTAATTACAAGTCTCAGATTGTCGCGTGGTGGAATTCGGAAGGGGACTCGCTCACTCAGCGCTCGCGATAAAACTTTCTTCAAACGAGTTGAAATACAACTACAGAAGATTTTCCTTTGCAAATGTGTTTATTTTATACGTGCAAAGTATCTACATTTTTTTTTTTTTTTTTAGCAAGTATAAGAATTAGATTATGGAATAATAGTGGTCGATCTTGCGGATTTCGATACAGGGATTATCGATTCAGGATAATCTACCGAACTACAGAAAATGAACAAGTCGAAGACTGATAGGATGCTTCATTTTTTATTACTTTCGAAGTGGATCTAGAATTGGCGGGAAAAATAAAAGGTAATAATAGAGCGTAATAAGACGTCGGAAGATTTTATGTGAGAGGCGAAGAATACGAGAGACACTCGACTAAAGAACTTCAGAAGAAACACGCGTGTGTACTGTCGTTTGAGCAAAAAGTAATTTCGCATTTCAGTATAAAAGTTTTTCTTTTCTTTCTCATTTTAAATGAATATATTTCATTCGGCTAGTTATTTTTCATATTTTATCAAACCAAATACCATGCCGTATTTTGGTCGACCGCCTTCTTGCCATTTTTAAGGTAAAAATCATAATCCCGTCGCTGTAGAGCTCGTATGTGATTTCTCAACGGAGAAACGTGATTTTCACAGAGAGCTCGTTTCGAAGTCAACTTTACACAATTAAGAGAGTTCTGCAGAGATCGAA
>WIUT01004768.1:0-16363 GCA_010645135.1 Tetragonula clypearis | reverse complement strand
TTTATTTATTTATTTATTTATTTAAATAACTACAAACGCGATAAAGTTGAATATCACTCAATACTTTATACATCCACATTAGAAGATATTTACTAATTACATACAAAGTATATTTATTATATTTATTAACCAAATTCTCAGCAAAATAGCAATCAGTAGCATACTGATTGATATTTCGTTCAATTCTTTTTACGTGAATGTGAGCGAAAAAATTTTCGTTCGAATGTGCTTTCGCCAGGCAGTGTCAACGTGCAATTTCGCTAACCTTTCGAGACTACCCCCGGAGCTCGGCACGGAAACGAAACGAAACACGGCTCGCAAAACATATCGTTCGAAAACACGTTGTAAACTCACCGTTGTGTTCTATCGCCATTTATCCAAATGTTCGAATCGTGTACGGCGGAACGAAGCTTTTACTACCTCGATGCGAACAACAAACGAACGAAAAAAAAACGAAACGAACGAGAACGAGACAGGGGGGAGAAGAGAGAGAGAGAGAGAGAGAGAGAGAGAAAGAAAAGGAAGGAACAGACATAGTGTAAAGATAACGTCGGAGTAAATTCATCGACAGACAGGAGCGCGAGCACACACACGTTGAACTCGCTCGTGGCGCGAGCGATTCGTTACGTCGGACTTTCCCTAACGTTCGTTTCGCGGAGCCGCGGCGAAATATGCAAGTAGAACGTGTGCAATAGATAATGCGAGATTAGAATTTTACGAGCAGCTCTCCCGGCGGCCAAACCGCCGCTTTCCACTCGCGTTTTCGTCGTGCACGCCGTAAATCTTTGAACCGCGAACACTTCTCTCGAAACGTCGCGCGTCGCGAAACGGCGACAGTAACAACGATAGGCGATTAATAATATCGCGGGGATAAGACGTACATAAATTATCGTCGGCAATTAGCGATCGAATCTGGTTACAACTGTGGAACTGTAACGAATCGTTATATGTTGCTCGCGTGCCACGGTTTGTTACGAATATTTATCACACGCCATCGAGTGAAATTCTCGCGTTCGGCTACTCTGTACTGGTTTAGAGGCAACCGCGAGTCTGACAGCACGATTCCATCGAGCAGCATCGTCTCAGATCGGAAGTAATCGAATCATGTGTGGATCTCCGAGATCCTCGCGATATCCAACATTCAATTCAGCGTAAAATGTTTAAGTTTTAATATAAAAAAAAGAACATTACCTTTAAATTATAGAAAGTTAAAATTAAAATTGAAATTATCCCGAGACTCTCAGGCAAGAGACGCTAAACATACCAACGCCCGATCAAACGACCAAATTTGAAAATTTGATTTGAAAGAAGTCTAATTTTTCGTTCTTATCTCGTGCATTGTTTCCTGTATTAAATTGACAATTACCTCGTAATCCGTAAAGAAAGACCTGGTCAATTACAACAGAAATAGGTAGGTATAAAGTACGGTACGTTTAATGTTAATCTTATTCTCAAATCAATTCAATTAGTTGGACCATAGAAATTGAAACTAAAGTCTTGAGACTCTCAAGTATAACTCTCACATACAGTTCACGTGAAATGATAAAAAGAAAGAAAGATAATCCACGTACGCCTATACTACGATAATTCCAAGTATTCACTTAATTCGCCACTACACACACACACACACACACACACCCATACACACGCCCTCGAGATCACCGCAGAATGAGAATCCATTTCTCAGTTCCGTCTAGCGTGCCTCTTATCAGAGAGCTAGCGGGATGAAAAAAAGAGTATGGAAGGAGGCAACGTTCTCCGTAGAGAGAAGTTGTCTCTCCATGTGGCAATGACAGGGGAGTACCTGGCTTGGCCAAGGTTGTGCCAAGAGACAGAAGAAGAGGGCGAGCCCCGAGTAAAATCTATCTGTTCCACGGGGGAAACGGTTCTGGCTTCGTGCCAGGGTAACGGGCACATAGACGTTAGTCATCCCGCGGGAGGCTCGAGTAGGAAGAAAGGGAACCGCAGCCGGCTAATAAAAGACAAGGGTAACGTAATTCCACCCGCGCGCCAATAATAGCCGCGACGTTTAACCGCGCTTCCGCCGTTGGCGCTCTTGTCTTGTTCACCCTAAGTATTTTCAACGGAGGATGATTTACGACGCGACATGTCGGAAAGAAATAGGTGAAAAAGAGAGAGAGAGAGAGAGACGAAATTTCTGAACGAGCTGCAGTCGTCCCGAAGTTGGTCAGAGACGCGGTAACGAGCGTATGAAACACGCGCGATGCCGATAGGAAGTGTTACACTTCTGCTCGGCGAGCTATTTATGGACCGGTGAACCGACACCGGAGAGAATGTCCTTTTCCTCCGAATAAAACGAATCATGAGAGCCAGAGGACGTTGCTGCTACCCGATGTTCACTCGCAAGAGAACGAGAGAGAGAGAGAGAGAGAGAGAGCTATTTCGAATTGCTCGATTTTCGTTCCAGACTTCTTCCAGTTACGGGAGATTAATCATCGTACAGAGTTGCTTTCTTGTTATGTATCTTATATTGCGTTTAGACTTAAAAGTCGGGAAATTGTTGAGGCGTCGCTTCGAAAGCTCTCGACGCAAGAATGTCGATTGCAATGCAATTAACCATCGATTCTTTGAATCTCTCGAATTGTGAGCTTTCGAAAATAACTTTCGTATCGTGAATGATTTTTCATATGTGAAAAAATTATTAAAATTCCCATTCTCTTCGTAAAATCTTACTGTGTTAAATAAAAAGAGGCTTAATTATAGGAACTATCGTTACTATAATGTTCGATTTTTCATCAAATTAAATGTATGACACTGTGAAACACACGAGCACGAAAAAAGTAATTTTATAATACCATACATACCTTTGTTATTTATTACAATAATATTCGAAACTTTACCTCGTGCCATATAATTCTACCATTTAAGTATCCTCGAATGATCTCATACTTAATTATCAGACGGAAACCAGCGATTGCAATGGACAATAACGTCTACACGTACAATTAATAAACATTACTTTTTAATCTAGCTAACAACTCTGTCTCGTAACCATGGTTTCACATGGTCCAGACACCCGAAAGAATCCACATAAATTCAGATCAAAGGTACTGATAGAAATCTACGTCGCATCGGGATATAGAAGAAAATCAAACACTGTAAAAATTTCATCCAGTTTGCATTATCGTGTACACGGTACTCGTAAAAATCCATGTTTTATGGATTGCGCTGGTATCCTGTGTTTGAAGTTAACTGCTCTCGCGTCTGTTTCCTATTTGTGGCGTTTAGAAAATCGTCGACTTTCTTTTTATAACCGAATTTCGAGTCCATGATCCAGTCGTCTATGTTTCTATTCTCATTCTCGGGTTTCTATTATTCGAGATGTATTATTTCGATTAATATTATCTAAACGACTAAACAAATATCAAGGTTTATAATTAGATTGCGAATTTCTACGCGGAAATCCATATTTTTTTTTTTTTTTTTTTACACAAAGTACTACACTTTTTCGAACAATTTTGCATTTTAAAACTAAAAGATCTACAGTTTATTTATAATACAGTTATAAGAGGTATAATTTCTTCCATCTTACTATTACAAATATCATCCATGAAAAATGTAAAGACACAGCTAATGTGTAATTAAGGAAATGCTAAACTACTAGTTAAGACTCAAGTGGCGCTAGTGTCGCGTTATCGAGAGTGTCCGGGAGAAACCTCGGGCGAAACTTTAAAACGAAACTGACAAAATTAATCAACGAAGTTAATGATCTCCTAAACTTAGTTGTACATAAAGAAATATCTAGAAAGAAAGGAAGGAAGAAAATCTACACAAGCGACTTCGAAAGTTTTTTTCAACGCGAAACCTTGACAATAATACGTGACAATGTTAACACGTTCCCCGTCTCAGATCGTTGTGAAATACTCTCGCTTGTCTCTCTCGTGTCTCTTACACAGACAGTCTAAGTACTTACATCCATCCGACCTGTGTTTCATACAGTATACAACAACGTATGCAAAGAACAAATGTGAACACACGGAACAACACCTGTTCATATTTAGTCTTCGTCTCTAATAAATACCCTGTTTAGTGTTTCACCTGGCGTACTATCTCCTCGTTTTTCTATCGGTCGATACAGCTAGTTAGAACAGACACCGTGTAACTGACTGTGGGCATAAACGTTTAGCATACCGGCCGAACCAAGCTGGCTTCGGAGGTACGAAACGGGGGAGGGGGCAAAAAGCAAGAGAAAAAAGCTCGAAAAGCAACGAGTTTTAGAGAACAAGACGATTTATCAATAGGGGATCAGTAAGTCAAAAAACAAAGAAAACGTCGTCGCTCAAGCTGATAAGAAAGGCATCGTTGTTCCCTCATTTACGATCGAAATTAACATTACTCGTGCGTGTAATTCAGCGCATTAACAAAGAAACTCGCACGCGCTTTCTGCGTACGTGTGTACGAATCACGTATTCGATATTGGAATTATCGAAATGATTAAATCAATTCTGAATTTTATAGATTACAGCGATTCGTGTACCTTTCATTTTCACTTATCTGACAGCAGGTTTCATACTTCCAGTGTTCATTGAAACTTCGAGCATTGTCAGATTTTGCCATTCTGTTCACAGCTTGTCTATCACAAGTAGTTCACGCTTCATAGATTGTTACTTTATTTCTAAGTTTCTAAGTTTTTTACTTTATTTATAAGTTCGAAGCCAATTACAAACCGGGAGTTTATCACGTCGTTAAGATTTCTCGAATATAATTCGTGGATTTATTATTTACTGAAAAGTGCTCAGCATCGTCGCAGAATAAATCGTATTCATAATTACATAAACAAGTTATTACATTACATTAAAATTTCATTAGATCGCAATCAATCTTTATTAATTATTAATTTTATAATTATAGAAGCCTTCGACTACAGAATAATCCGATTAACACACACCGTTGATACAGAGTCTAAATACTCTGCAGAACGTTAAAAAATACTTATGAATCTCGCGAGATTGACCCAAAAATGTTCCTGATTGAGAAACATTGTTCCCTCAAGTATGATTATAAATATCTCGAAAACTACACGTCACTTCCATTACAATGTTTCTTTAACGAAAAATAACAAAAAATATAAAATACATCGAACCAACGCACATGACTTCACTGTGCGAGCCATTTAACGATCGATATTTTATAGTTAAGCAAGAAATAAAGATAACAAAGGGAAAGCAATCTGTCATGTGTGGATATACGAGATCGAGCGAAACGCGAACAAAACGAAGCGGATAAAATCGACGGTTCTAACAGCGAGCCATGCCAGAGAAGGTTAATCAATTTTCTGCAGTTACACGTGTCAGTCCAAGCCGGCCGTAAAATTAATAAAGGTATTTTATGGGCAATTAATGTTTGCAGAAGAATTGATCGGACCGTACACACAGTGTGTAAAGGTATTTAGATGAAGCGTTCGCTTCGCGACGACGGATTTATTATTTATTCATATGCTGCGCCGGCAAAATTTTCTACTTGAACGCCTCGAGAAGCATAACGGAGGAATTATGCTAGTTATCGTTCTCCATTTTTTTTTCTCAGTTTTTTGTTGTTTCATTTGTAATTCTATTTTCCTTCACCCATGTTGTCTCATGTTTATTGATCGAAAGATAATGTAAAACCCGGCGCGACACTGATAATAAGAGGGAGAGGAAGCTGTTACGCAATTCTATTTTTTTTTCTTCTTTTTTTTTTTCATTTGAGAAATCTTGCATTCGCGTGAACGTTCGACACACTGGTCGAATCTTCTTTGTTCTATTATTCAAACTTGATACGTATGGATGAAGGCAAAATTATATTCTAATTGAATTTAGTTTTCCAACACATAAAATAGTTTACATAATATATTTATTATTTACTTAATACTTATATATTTTACATTTACATCTATATTTATATTATTAACAAATGCAGAATTTTAACGGATACGTAAAAGCTAAACACCGATATAACAATAATTGATTAGGATACCGTATTGACCCCATTTTACCGAGTGAAATCAAGACTTTGTTTCGCAGACATTCAATTGTTGCTGAGTCACAATAGAAATACATTCAATGCAATTGTACGAAATTTGCATGCTATTTTCTCTTTCTAATTGATCATAAAATTCAAGCGCATTTGCATTTCAATGAAACGAATGAATAATCTATAAGTTCTAATGACGCGTGAAGTTAAATTAAAACGAACGAATGCTTAATTTCTAATAATCTCCAAATGACGCGCGATAATATCTCGATCAATCTGACTGATAAACAATCTAAAACAACCGCGCCGGGAAAATCGTTTAATCGCAATAAAAAAAAAAAAGAAGCAGTTTGTATAACAAACATCGCGTTAAAAATCAGCGATATTGTCGACAAGAAACACTTTTGCGATACAACAAAATTACGATCGACGAAATTCGAATTATCGAATGACATGTTCAATCGAGAAACCTGAATCCTCGTGGATCAATTAAAACATATCTGCATGCGCGGAGCTTGAATTTCCCTCTCTTTTCTCACTTTCCTTCAATCGTTCATTTTCAGCGGAAATGAACTTTTACGTGACGAACAAATAAAATTTCAATGATAATGAACATAATGTGTGACTGCTATGAACGACTGTGATACAATGTACACTATAATGATTATAATGTAATATAATGTACATCGTGATATGCATAAATTATAATAGCGAAATGAAATAAACATACGTGGTTATAAATAAATACACGATTGTGTACAATAAATAGAGAAAATAAGAAATATATATTAATATTAATATTTAATAATATTTAATAAATGCTGAGCAATTGTGCGACATTGTATCAAGATCAAATTCAGGAATATTCGACATTTCTTTAATAAGTTGAAGTGCGATTTATGTTGAAATTCCGCGTTATCTTCACTCTGCAAGCTCAACCGCAACCGCAACATGATATTCGTCAGATCGAAGTTACCCGATGTCAAATAACGTTAAGCAGCAACGAGCATTTTTATGGTATATTTTTATATCATCGATACCGATGGAGACACGATTTTAAGAAAACGAATAATATAATTACGTTACCATATTTGCAAACATCTGAATATCAATGATTATATTCCAACTCAAATGAAAATAATTTTGAGAGCATTTCTATCAAATTTCTCATTTCAGATTTCTCTGCAATTTCATTCTATTTCTCCCACTATTCCACTCTAAATCTTTTTAATGTACTTTCGATCAATGTGTGATCGATGAATTCTTTGAGAAACGACGTCGAAGTAATAATTCATACTTACACTAATATTATACTTCGTAGCTCTTAAAGAAATATCATTCTTTGTAGAAAATAAGTAACAATAATAATTCGATTTTTCTTTCGATTAGAAAATCAAAGCCTCGACGACACTTACACATTCGTTACAGATCTCTAAGAGTTACTGCCAATTCACGATTTCTCTAAACAATTTCCATCATCACTCCAAATCTACACGTTTTCAACGAGTAGAGAATTCCCAGTGATCGTACAAAAACATTTCGATATTTTCATATTTAAAAGAGAGAAAAAAGACTCCTATGCATCCCGTGTCCCCGCAATATTATACATTTCTCAGAAAAAACCAAGAGAAGTACATACTTGCGAAACACGAGGTAACACTTCTCATTGCTACCTCAAACAACTCAACAGAGAAACTAACGCTATCAACGCTCGAGATCTCGGTAGAGTTCTTCTCCTATCTCGATCGATAATCGTTTCTACCGATTTCCACTCGCAATTATATCGCGCGCTCCTATCACCGTGGAATTTATCAAGAGAAACACGCCCAGACCGCCGAGTTACCCAAACGATACGCGTGCGTTTCCCTCGCGAAAAACACGCGTATCGGATTATTGCGTACGTCGGGAGTGAAACGTATACGCGAGTTTAAACGCACCGCGCGTAACACGTGAACGCACGTGTCACGTCGAGAGCCACATACGGCCACAGTCGTACATTTTCTTCCCTCGAAGAGTGAAACAACGTCTTTCAGGCTCGTCGAGCGCGCGGATATGCCTCTGCTGGCGTGTCTGGTCGAAACGAGGGGAAGAAACGCGCAACATCCTCGAGGGACAGGCCTCGTGAATCAAGGCCGATGTCTGGATCAAATGAAGATTCAAAATTAGAAAGACTATCCACGAGACGTTTTTTAATCGCTTTTTCTTTTATTATCCCCTTCGGTGCCGGTTAGGCTCTGCTTGTTTCTTCTACTGTGTTTGGATTATTTCCCCTCGAGCGTTTGCTTCAGCTTTGAACGAACGCGCGCTGCTTGGTACACACAAGTACGGGCAGCTATGTTTGTGAAATGATTTTTAATTCGAAAAGAGTACAACTTTTACAGAGGGTTGAAAGTAATTATTACACTATGGACTTATTAAGCTGTACTAAGTATTTCCTCGAGGTCCGATTGGAATCTTCTTCATGGATATTGCAACATTCGATACATCTCTCTGTTCCTTTCCGTTGAAAAATTCTCTTCGCTGGGAAATATTTGGCATAGAAAATTGGCGCTTTAGAATGGTATTTCTGTTTGCAACACATAGAAGTTTCGGAAAGATGGAATTACGAATTGTATGTAATTCTATATAACATTCATAAATATAAAATATTGTACAGTGCATTCATTATCTGTTATATAGATATTGAGACACTTTTGGAACGGCCTGATAAATGAAATTTTTAGACGCGAAAGTCAAATTTTGAAACGAGATTCGAGGATTTATAGATTTAAAAAGAAGTCCAGCCTGTGCAAACACTTTTGTCCATTATTTTATACACATGTGTGGGCGTGAAATACGATGAAAAAGGAAATACTTGCTTACTTTTAAGTAACAAATGAAACTTGCAACGATGTAACTTGATTTGAGTGTAAATTGGAAAGGGTTCTGTAAGTGCGATTAGAGTTATTGAAATAGTGAGAACAAGATTATAAATGAACAAGCCACTGGCAAAGAGTGACGATCTGTAAAAGTGAACGAATGACTAATATTTGAAGAATTCTATTTATTATAACTAGATCATAAATATTTATGCAAATACTTTGTCCGATGAATATTATAACGAATGACTTGATTTTACTTTTCTTTGCATAATATTATATACTCTGGTCGTGTCAATGTAATCTTGTATGAAAAATATTTATAAAAATTCGCAGACAAAATTCTAACGACAAGAGACAACAGATTAATTACAATTTCTCTAATGAAATATTTGACTGTTCCATTCGACTGATTGTTACAACTTCTGTTTTCTTCAATATCATTCGTGCTATAATGCGCGTATATTAAATGCATGGAACAGAAATTCAAAACACATGTGTCTATACCCCACGCGTTGTTGGCTGACTAAAATAATACTTGACTAGTGTCTTCAAACTTTGTAGCACAGTTTGACATTTCGTCCGAGTACAACGATCCTTTCACTCGAGTCGAGCCTCTAAATCCTTACAGATCACTTCCTCTTCGATATAGAATTAAGAAAAATTATACACGAATAGTCGTGCAACTTTCCTGCTGTTTAACTAAGTGTCATCAAACTACCATTTGAAATCATTTACTTCTATATGAAATATTTCGTTCTGCGAATAAAAATTTTTCTTATAAACTGTCGTGACAAAAATTACTATTAACTATTTTTATCATTGACTAAATTTTCGCCGATCGATTGCTTCCTCAAATTTACTAGAAATCAAGCACTGATTAACAAACTGTCTAATATATAACTGTCTCTCTCTCTCTCTCTCTATATATATATATATATATAAAGACAGGAAAATCTACAGAAACACCGTGAAATATTCAACATATGATAATCATTCACAAAATTCGACGAATTCCATTTGTTCGATCGTGATCGTAGAAATACAAATTCGCACAAAAGTCGGCGATTCACCGACGATTGACAAGATTAAATATAGAAACGACGAATAATGCGTCGTATAATGACGCGACACACGAGCCGATAAAATTGGAAATTCGAGTCCGCTCCAGTTGGACGGGCAGGAAGTGCGAAAGAAATTGAAACGTTCGAGGTTAATGGTGGTCATCGAGCCGCGGCTCGAACACCGAACCGGAGAAGCTGTGAACCGTTTGTTAACATTCCTTTTCCTGAATGTTCGCGGAGTCAAGGCCGGTACCTTAACTGTAAAACCGGCTCCGACGAGATGCAACTCGACTCGACGAACATCGAGGACCAGGCGTTTATATGCCGAGCAAGTCATAGGTATCAATTTCGCGACGATGAAAGAGGAATCGCGCGATCGCCACCCTTCGCGAGAAATATCTCGACGAACTACTTTCTTCTCTTCCGAGGCTGATGCGACTTGTTTTCACATTTTTTTCAATTTTCTTTTTTCCTTTCTTCTTTTTTATACTTATTTGATTTTTTTCGTACGAATCTGAAGGATCTCGGCACCAGAAACCAGAAGATAAGTTTTCAAATTTTTGACAAAATTACACTCGTCGAGGTTCTATGTATCTTGTTACATTGCACTGCACTCGATCGGTGCCAAGAATGTTGCCTTCGCAGCGTGAAAATTAGACGTATACTCCTTGCGAGTAAACTGAACTGAAAATCAATGATTTAGAAACTGAAACACTTGACGAGGAAAGTTCGTATAGTTATCGTAGATCAGTGCGGTATAAAAAGATGATATGAAAAAGAAAATAACGAGGAAACTGATGATACTGGATTGATAATAAAACGAATCAGCAGCTGTTTGCACTGCTAGTTATTTTCTAACAAAGAATAATAAAGATCTTATTTCCTTTTCTTTTTTTTTTTTTTTCTAATAAAGATTTCTGAATAGATTGTTCTCGCTAAGGTGTTCGATCAATTCGGAGGGTAATATTTCTCAAGCTTGAAATAGAGAATTCTATCATGCAATTCATATAACGTTTCCATTGCGCAAGACTTACGCTAAATACTCCCATGCAGTGGAAATATCACGCAGGCACGTTGCGTTTATCAATATGCAAACATCCAATCTACGTACGCGTGCATCGCGAGACTTCCATATTTTCCAATTCGTGAGGCTAACTATTTTGTCATATAAATAAAAGAGGAAGATAAAAAAGGATGATTGAAACAGAAAAAAAGAAGAAAAAAAAAAAAGAAAAACGGCAACACGTAACAAAACACTTACTGTTCACGTGTCATACATTTCCACGTGCCGGAATGCTGAATGAACAACATTGTCGGTTTATTATCGGTAAACAGGCAATTATTTCCGACTATCGACTATGGCGAAACAGACGCAGTTGCAAGTCGAAACACTTCACATCCCGCGTCCATGGACTGTGAACACTTCCCCAATGCCATTCTTGTTGAGAATCCCAAGGAGAATCCCACCGTTCGTGACCAAATAATCGTAGTAGCGTTATGAGTCGCATTATGAAAATTATTCGCTGTTCCCTGCTTCGAGAAAAACAGGCCATGCGTGATAATGTTTTACAACTTGGTAGGTTAATTATCATGCAACAGTCGTTAACACCGGGCGGTTTCAAGGCTGTCTTGCTTCGATGTTCGCGCAACTGACGCTGACAAAGCTTCCACCTTTGGCAACATTATGTAGGGAAAAAAATTGCCTCTCGCGAACCTTTTTTTGCGTATATAATTTATCGATTGTTCAGATGCTGATAAGTTGCAAGTTATAAATAGACTGAAGTATATTTTTTTTTTTATTAACTTAAACAATACATCTTTTTCTAGCTTTCCATGTTACGCTATGTCTGCTTCAATTTCACGTGCGAATGAAATGAATGAAAGTTCATAATTCTCGAATTCATAAATTCAAATTACGAGTCACAGATTGAATAGGTAGTTGCATGTATCAGCCGCTTAAAAACCGACTGTGATCAACTCCAGTTCGTTGCTTGACGAATCGACATAGTGAAAAATGACTCTGTGCCCCGAATGGCAGTTTCTTGAATTAATTACTACTTATAGAAATAGTTGTGTTACATGTTTTTATCCTCTGTATGCTTTTATATAGATTTTCTTCATTGTTAATGGAAATTACATTAATTTGTGAAATCGACCGCGAGAGAATGATTCATCGACACGATAAATATTAACAAAAAAAATTAACTAAAACGCACAGAACACCGGAACATAATTCTAGACTAAGTCCATTGTATCGCTCTTTCATAAGAGAATAAAATTAAAAGATTGTATAACGCAATAAGTGTAATTTATAAATATAAGAAAAGAAAGTAACACATGAGAAATAAACAGATTAATACAAAAGAAATTAAAGGGAGAATTTATAAATATAAAAAGGAAATTAAATGTAGAAAAGAAATACATACGAAGAAAAGAAATCCTACAAAAGTTAACAGCGAAGTTTTAATAACCCAGTAATCGTATTGTGTGATTTCCAGAATTGTGCAACCCCAATTTCTAAGTATACTTGAGCAATCTCTAAGAACGGGAGTAATTCAAATTTCTACATCTACTTCACGATACATTTATTTTTCGGGAGATCTCGTATACCGATAAAGAAAAAAAAAAACGAAGAATTTTAAAAGACCGGCGACCTAGCTATTATCTGATAGTGAGATAGTGAGCGTGAACAAAAGTCGAGTGTCGCGATGTTACTGCAAACTCGTTAAGATTGCACAACCATATTATCGTGCCGGTCGATTAAAAATATTTCAATGTTAGACTCCGATGCTAGCGATTAATGTGCGTAGTATTAGTTTGTTGCACAAGCTTACAGCAAGCTTCATGATTCGTTCGCGAAGCTGAATCATTTTTGCATAACATGTTGCAAACGAAGAGAGCAAACAGAAATACAACGAAAGCAACGATAAGTCGAGGACAAACCATATAAAAACTGACGTGCAGACGATTGAATATTTTAAAGGTATACGATAAGTCATGCGTGACAGTCATATAATTATAATAATGGCTTAACATTTCTGTACAATTTTGAGCGACTGGTGAGTGGATTGAAGATAATAATTTTAGATTATTGAATTTTAGAATTTTCAAATTAATCGAGAGTTCACTGTTATAATTTTTTTATTAAAAAATTCCATTCTTTTCGATTACGAGCGAATTCTTTATTCATTTTGTTTTCCTTCACTTATCAATTTATATGAAGAAATATAATTTCAGTTAAAACGTAAAACAAAAACGTAAAATATGTCAGTGGAAAGTAGGACATTTTAATTAATTATATGCGCAAAATTCTACGTCTAGGACATATTAGTCTTTGCTGTAATCTAACATAATTATTTATTCTTACTTTTTTTTGTTTTCAATCTAGAAATGACCTCTCATCTTTCTAAACTAAAATCGAATTATTCTTTATTTTTTTGAAATTTCGTGTACGAATCAAATTCAAAATTCAACTATCAAAATCTATTCTATGTCTATGTCTATGTCATACCACAAAACGAGCCAACGAACAACCAAAATCATTTTTTTCAATAGAATGAAATATATACAGAAAGAAATTGTCATTTCTGCAAATTGAATGAAAAAATAAAATTACCCTCTTCTTTTTCATTCAAAATTTCATTAAATCTACTTGTCGTGTCGAATCACGATAAACATAGAATTTCGAACAATCGCACCATACCTCTTCTCTGTATCTCTCGAGCCTCGCTTGACTTATACAAGATACGTTGCTATGTCAAAATCTAATTCCACGTACTTCTAAAACTCTCTTCTGTATATTTCACCACCGAAGCAGACGTCGGAACAACCAAAATCATTTTCTTCAGTGGAATGAAATTTATCAGAAAGAAAGTATATCATCTCTCCAAATGAAAGGGCAAAATCACCCTCTTTGACGATTAAATCCAATCACAATGAACGTTGAATTGTGTTTGAAAAATTGCACCGTGCCTTTCGAGCCTCGCTTGACTTATTCGAGACTCAAAATCAATTCCATACACATCATGGCACGAAACGAAAGCATCGAACAACCGAAACGTATCTCCTGGGGAAATACTCGGACGACTCGCCCTTTATCGATTTCAAGGGAAACTTGAAGATAAAGTTACTGCCTCGGTAATCCCTATTTTTCGACCCCTGTGTGCGATCCTGTCTCCACTGCGCAACGGTGGCTTAATGCCGTCTAGACCGGATGGGTCGCGAGTATATTCGTCAAGTGGAATCGCCTGTTATGTCCCTAGAAATCGGCATGCGTTTAAGAGAAAACTGGCTGCAGGACAACCAGTCGCGGACCTCCCGCGAAGAAGGAGAAAAGCAGCCGATAGGAAATAACGAAAGAGACAGTATGAACCAGGAACAGATAGATAGTAAAAGACGCGCAAGGTTTGAAGAAAGCTTGGCAAAGATTCAAACAGTGATTGCAAGGGCCTGTCTCAGCGGAGCGCGTCCGGAATATTTCTCCTTACTTTTCTCTGTGTCTGGACCTTTGTTCATCTCGCCAACCTTCTCCCTTTTCACCCTTCTAACTCCTGTCTTTCTCCCTCGATTCTATTTATCTCCCCTTCTTCTGTCTCGCGAAGGGCCCCTCCCATCCCTTTTTCCCCCTTTTTCTCGGAGCACTCGCGTCCAGTTCGTGCTCCTTTTTCACGATCGAGAGACTCGAGGGGAGGCGGACTCGATCCTATTGACAGAAATATGGTGAAATATTCGGTGACGATTTATATCGCGAAGGAAAGCGCGAACGCGGCGATATCCTTCGGTATATTAGGATCTCTCGAGATCCGAGGTCTCCGCGTAAAAAGAAGAACGACAACGCCAGACGTTTTTAAGCGAATCTACTCGCGGTGGCCAGCGGCACGGAATTACGATGTTCGTAGGAAATGTACGATATATTTCTCTCTCTTACAGTTGGAGTAATATCGCGATGGCGATAAGAATGGTCCGAGTCGATGACGTTTCCTTCGAAATTGAGGAACGAAGCGGATGAATGCCGGCGATACAAAGAGTCCTCGAAATTTTTGGTCTTGTCAACGAGCTTTAATACCTGATAAGATACCTGTTGCTGACCCAATTGGAAGAAAATGCACGGTGATGTGCATAAAATGTTAACTTGAGAGAGAGAGAGAGAGATGCATTCACATTTTGAATACCGAATGACTTATCTGTTGACAATTGTAAATTTCCGGACCATAAACTGGAGTAAACGAGCAACTCTTGCGATAGTTTAGAATTTCATCACAACTGAAGATTTCTTTTTATTTCACTCTCGTTTCTATATGTCTCTTCTCCCTGAACAAACAAAACGTTTCACAGACAAAACGTGCAAAATGGACGTGTTCTGGTTTCTATCTCACGAAGCGTGGAACAAATTTCGTGTCACTCAGAAAGATGTCGAATAACGTGTACGGAGATATTTCACAACTATACTTGGACATGAAGAAAAGAGAAATAAGAGAATTCTGATTATACCCTTAAAATAAATGTCTTTGAATCTGTAAAACTTTCTAAGGGAAAAATCCAGTTGACAAAAAGAAAAACATCTCTCTCTCTCTCTTTCTCTCGGAGTTTTACTCTGAATCTACGAACGTCATAGCATTCGTGATGCCTCCGCGAGGACGTCAAAATTTAACGGGCATAAGCAGTATGAGTTCATACACTATTACGCTACGTTGCAACACTTGTCACAACGCTATTGCACAATGTATGGAAATTTTGAAAAGCTCAATACCAATAGAGCTACATTATACTTGTCAACAAAGAGATGCATGTGCAAGACACAAATTTTTTTCAGGTTTCCTCATTGATCTAACATCCACTATCTTGATATTCTAAAAGTATTTCGACGATTATGAATATCTTTTATAAATAGACTACGTTCGTTAGCACACCATCATTTTTGAAATAAATTTCAAGAAATACACAGAAATTACAAAATAATTTAGACATTTATTATCCGCTTAAGACGGGTCGGATATTAATTTTTTATTAAACATATTTGGAACGAAGATATCTCTGCAACGAAATTTTTAAAACAATGCTCAACGAAAATCCGTCGTCGAGATCAACAGGTTCTGCTCTAATTAAAATATTTCCTATTCAATGACAAGATGACACTGAAAATCAGAAAATGTACTTGTGCACGCTATTTTCTCGTAATCAATCCGTTGATGTTTATCATTCTTTCGCTACTAATCGTCATTTGCAAGAGGGCGCGAGCATAAATCTCTCGCGATCTCGCAGAAAATCGCTTGAAATTTCCCACGTTCGCGAGATTCTATAAATATCGCGCAAAAAGCCAAACAAAACAGAAGCTTTCCTGTTAAAAGGCCCTTCCACGTAACTCGGTCGCTTACGCGATTTACCGAGTTGAGACAGAGAGAGAGAGAGAGAGGGAGAGAGAGAGACAAAGAGAGAGAGAGAGACTGTCGCGAAACCGGGAATCCGTAA
>WIUT01004767.1:0-16364 GCA_010645135.1 Tetragonula clypearis | reverse complement strand
TATATTTTCTTGACATTATTTCCTGTTTCTGTATGTGACTTTCAACGCTTGAATTATCGATTGAAATACAACATTTCACACATAGCAAAGAAATTAAAGTGCAAGGCACAAGACCGAGTTAGCAATATAACATAACAAAGAAAACAAGCTTCTGTTAATATATTTTATTTTAAAAATCGCTCGAGTATCTAGAATTATTAAATTAGCCATTTTGACCACTTTGGTAGTTTCACGTGCCACCAATCTGTGCATAATACATAATTATTTGCATTATTACATCGCATATTATTTAACATTTTAATTGACGTTCGAAAACAATTTGTTCTCCGTGTTAGCTGATAGAATTGCGAAGGAATCCCCAAGGGGCGATAGATAAGCGAATCAGAGCCACGCTCAGGCCAATGTCGAAGACACGAAGGGACTCGAGCATCAGCGAGTTAGAGGAACGCCTGAAAGAGGCCACGCTTGCGAATCAAAAGTTTCGCAAACAGCTATTGGAGAAGGATTCGGAGCTTCAGGTAAACGGAACGATGAACGAGGACGAGATAAATCTAACACGGAGAGCACGTGTTACCATCGAATGAATCGCGACCGTATCGATTGCAGATGTTTCTAAGAAGGCTGGACGATCATCAGATTGCACCGAACACGCAAGAGGAGATGGACAGGCTGACCGTTCCGCGGCAAGAGGGAACAATGACGAAGAAAGAAGGTAAGCGGGACGCGCGAATCTTTCCAACTCGCCACGTTTCCAACGTTCTGGCACGTAACGTGCTATCGGCGATATTGCTATCGTTGCTTTTATCTTACCGTAGGTCTGTCTGTTACGACAGAGACAACGGACATCTCGGTGTCGATGTGCAGCCTCAACTCCACAACCACGTCGCAGCCGGAGGGCGGGGATTACACGAGTTTAGCCGTGACCGAACAACAGACCAAGTGCGTATACATATTTTACAGCGATTAATATACTTTAACAATATACATTCGTAACAGTATATCTGATAGAGTAGATATTCGTCACTTTGTTGCAATTCAATCTTGGATCTTACGATTTACAATTTTGTTACTGTAAACTTAATATATATATATCCGCGTCGGAGGGGGGTACTACACGCAATTTGATATTTAACTTGCGGCATGCAAGTGTTTATATAAGTTAAGTCTCAACGTCTTGTAGAGATTGAATTTCTGCGTCATATTTCTCTAATATCATTAATATCAAGTCTCCGTTTTTAAGGGAAAAGAATCTCTCTCTCTCTCTCTCTCTCTCTCTCTCTCTAAGCCATGGAGATTTATTTTGTAGAAATACACCGAATTACAAGTTAAATTGCCGTTCCGACTTCGTTGAAATGAAACATAATAGTAGTTTAATAAAGCAACGAAAGAATGTAACGTTACGTTAAAATGGATAAACATACATATTAAAGTATATTCAAAGTATATATATATATATATATATATATATATATAAAATTAAAATATATTAAAAATATATTGGTACTGGTACTCGAAAAAAATTAAGATAAACAAATATACATGAATTTCATAAGACACGTCGCGTGATTTGTCTGTTTCAGGAAAAAGACGTCGTTCTCCAAGGTGCCAGCGATCGCGATCGACAGCGAACGAGTTCCACTGGTCCCCCAAAAGCAAGAGACCATGGCGAGAGGGACAGTGGACAGCACATCGTCGGTTCCACCTTCGGCTTTGAAACACACGGACGACTGTGGCCGTAGGAGAAGTCGTTCGTCCGGACCTGGCAGAGAAACCGAGCCTCTTCTTACCGAGAGAAGTCCGGATTCGCGACCGGATACCGCCGGCAAAACGAACGTGGAATTCGTGCCGGAAATTGTCGAGGAAGGGGACGCTATTATTCTCGAGGAGACCGAGATACCCAGGCACGGCAAGTCGATCAGATGCAAAGACGATCGTAGGTCCAGGCTGCCGACACCTCCGCCGGCGAAGAATGTTTCGTTCGGCGAGCTTCACGAGCAGAACTACCTCGAACAGGCGATTCTGCCTCCTCCGTTGCAATTCGTGCCCAAACATCGACACTCCGGTGAGAGGACGTCGTAATTTTCTTTTTACTACACGTCAGTTATAGTATAATTCAGAAGTGAATTCAGGAGAGTAACAACGAGGCAGAAGTAGAAAGAATATTTGAACATGTCGGTTTCATGCGAAATTATCTTACGTCACTTCTGCATAAAACAAACTCCTCTTTTTCTACTTTATTTTCGAGATCAAACAGCTGCAAAAAAGCTGCCTTTGGCGTCAAATAGTTCGTGCGTGACAATGGAATTTAATTTGATTTAATCTGAATATATCATTTTACGTTTAATTTTGTTAATTGTTTCTTTATAAATAACAAAAAACCACGGACCTAGTCTGTGACTTTCACCGGAGTGAAAGTTACACTCGAAATTAACCGGTCGTTATAACGCCAAAGATAACTAATGCACAGCTGCATTCCTTTCAAAGAAACTTCATTCCGGTTCTACTAAATTTATCAATGTCCTCGCGACAAATTCGTGTCACATTTCGTTTCACTTTAGTTTCAGCGACGAACGCATCCGCGCATCATTCGCTGAAGAGGAGATCGTCCGTGAAGAACAACGGGATGGCTCATTCCCATCACGAGTTGTTCCAAACCCGGAGGACCAGCGTGCCGGCCAATTGTATCAGCTACATCTCGACCGAGAACGTCTCGAAATCCGAGGCGGCGGAGATCTCGTTGAACACTGGCCTCGATAAATCGTACGTGATCGGCGAGTGTGGCCACCGTCGTGCGTTACTCTCCGGCACTGGTTATCGCTGCGAGAAACACGGCGGGCGAGGACATTCTCGGGCGATGTTGAACGGCTCGGCGGAAACGCCGCCGCCGCCACGAAGACACAGGAAACACTACGATTCCCAAAACGCGAGTTCTCCGAGCGTGCCCGCTATGGTCAACGCGAGTTACTCCGACACCGGTTTGTACTTTAACGATAAAGCAATCTAAAACTATAAATACTCTGCACTGTAAACTATAAATATATAATACACATATGAATTGTGCTACATACATTGATAATGTATTGTACATTTATGTTTAATACATTCATGACTTATATATATATATATATATATATATATATATGCATAAATAATGATCGCAAGTATTGATTCAGTCAACTCTCCACAGTGTAATAATCACACAGCCGTTTCAACAATGATTATTAAGAGGAAGAAAACTGTAGCCTAATTTAATGAAAATCGGCGGTACAGTTCGTTGACTCGGTCGACTTCACGGTGTTCACAATTTTATAACGATTGCAACTATTTATTTGACGACACGTTTCTCGTCGTATGCCCGCAGAGAAGTACGAGGAATCGATGTCGACGATCATCCAGCGATCGGTGTCCGAGAGATCGCGGGAGAAGTGTCCGCGGCTACGGGGCGAGGGCCACGCGATGATCGAGTGCCCGCATCGCACACGCCGGATACGAGAGTGCAGGCACACGGAGTCGAAGCTGCGGCAGCAGGCACGGCTGGAATACGTGCAGAGCACGCCGAACGTCGCCACCATTCACAACAACAAATTCGCGAGCGCGAATCCGCGAGGGGGTGGCGGTGCTGGCGGCGGCGCCGGCGGCGGCGTTGCGACCGGAAGTGCAAACGGGCCGGGGACGGCCAGTTCGGTGACCGGTAGCAGTTCGGACGTTGTCGGTGGTTCGGCCGCGAACGTTTCGAAGATGTACAGCGCCGTGTCGGACGGCGAGCTGCTGGATCTGGCGATCCTGCCGATCTTTCAGAAGCTACTCACCGAGAGGCACAAGAGTTCCTCGAGGGCCGGCTACGGCGCCAGTGTAGCCAGCTGTCCGAATATATCGATCAAATGCGACATCGTTGAATACCTTTAACGATCTTCCAACGACTTCGAGTTTCGATTTTCGCCTGAAATCGATCGATCGATCGATCTCCTTCTCTGTCACTTTTCTCCCATTTCTCTCTCTCTCTCTCTCTCTCTCTCTCTCTCTCTTACTCTCTTCTTTACGGCCTTAAAACGCGTGACCGATTTCGCGAGACGCGTTCGCCGACGGCCGAAAACTACGACCAGAGTTGGGCGAGATCTCTTCATCGGTATAGGAAATTTCGGCGAAATTTTTATTTAAATAACTAACGATCGTTTGAGTGAGACGTAATTGATTCGTTTCTTATCATTTGTTTCTTATTCTGGATTTTCAAATGTGCTGTTAGCTTTCATTTGCATCATCAGGTAAAATAAATAGTCAGGATGATGATAAATAGTTGTCGATTTTTGTTCGTATTTTTTGATTATAATGAATGAACTGCACAACCACTACCCGTTTATCTTTTGTAAATTCGGGACACTCTGCCTTCGTCTTTGCTTTCGAAACATGATTTTTTCCTATTTTTTTTTTTTTTTGTATTATTGTAATATATTACAATATTTTCAATGTAAAAAGCGTACCTATTTTTAATGCGTCACCACTCTAGTCTTACACAAATGATAAATAAACATTGAATAGCAATTGAAATTACGCTTTTAAATTCACAACTAATTAATTTATTGATCGTATTTAAATAAACGAGCAATTACTCGCTTATTTAAATAAACAAAGGTAACAAACAATTCATTTCTGCTTCGTTTGGACTCTCGAATAAGAAACAAGTTTATATATTTAAGCAAGTTATTTAAATAAAGATTTGCTCGTATAATGCCCAACACTGACTACGTACGACACCCTTTCGCGAGCAGTCGTCGTTCCTTTCTCGAGCCTGCCTACCTTTTTGCGATACTTTTAAGCGGGCAGCAACGAGTTGCTAATACACGTATGTAAACGTATGCACACCAAGTACGCTGATCGTGCTCATAAATCACCGGACGCTTCACATGTTTAACATAGAGAAGAAGAAGAAGAAAAAAAAAATATATATATATATACATATATATAATATATGAACGTTGTAATTATAAAATGAAGTTGACGCTTAACTAACTGTTTTTATTGTAAGAAGATTATACTGTGTTTCAAAGATCTTATTGTAAGATATTTTAATAAACGTTACGTTTCAAATTGGCGGCCGGTGATTTATGAAACGTGGGAGCGTAGATAAAAGTGAAAGTTACACGTTTGTTATTGCGGATAAGAAAAGAAGACGATATCGATTGGACGAGATTTAAACGAGAGGATGCCGGCCTCTGTTTTCGACGCTCGAGAATCTTTTAGCCTTTCGGTTCAACCGAATCGAACGAATCGCTCGCGTTATTCTACATGTTTCTACGAAGCTCTATATGGAGTTCTAACAACGTTTGCACTGTTCGCGGTCTCTCTTCCAAACTTTTGGCCATTTTCGTTTCGCCAGAGTTGGGCAAAAATGATTGAGGATCACGACTGACGTGAGATCAGGCTGCTAATCACGATTACTGATCATTATATAATCAATAATCATTGATTTATGAATGTAATGTCTCAGTCACTGTAGGTCATGATTAACTGAAAAATCATTCATTATAAAATGATTGCACTTTTGATTCAATTTCATACTTTATTCGTAGTATTTTTCTTTTTTTTTATGTTCTAAAATGGTTTCGTTTATGACGTCAGTAGATAACAAATCACCTACCTTTGCACGTTATCGGGTACAATTCGATTATTTGTGAATTCTTACTCCACCAAATAATGCCATGCTACTCACGAAAGTATTCGTACACTAATTTTTTTATGAATATATGACGTATGTGATACACTTTGAAATTTCATTGACACCGCGATAAAACAGGACTACCATGATTGATATGCATACTTCACGGACACCACAAAATTATTTAAAAACCAATCTATTTACATCAATGAATCTAGAATATTCATTTGGATCGTATTTAACATTTATTATGTGTTTAACATTTATAATGGCTATTCATGTTATACATTGATTGATAACATATAATATTATATTACATGAAAGTATTTTAGAACGTAAAAAAAATCATGCATTCAATTAATTAAAAGATTGAAAAGTTTTATAAACGTGCTCATAGTGTGCATTCTTTAACACAGTTAACAATTGCAAATTATTCGATTAATTGATCAATGATTACAGTGATTATGATTTGATATTTATTAATCGAGTAGAAACTATTAGAAAAGAAATAAATCGCAGAAGCTGCTGCAATAAAGGGACAACTTTACTTTCCGTTTAATTTTAATAAATCAACAAAAAAAGAAGTGAAAAATCAAGTACTGTTTTAAAAGACATGCTATACGTTTATTGTAACCTAGTACAAAACCGTCATACTTATTACTTGAAACTAATTCCTTTTTCACGTTAGGTGAAAGACCTTTTTTTCTTAATAAAGTAAAATATGTAAAAAAGGAACTATATAGGAGAAGTGGAGCTGCCTGTTTGTTGCCGCAAAAACTCTTCAATTAACTCTGCCTAACTCTGGTTTCCCCGTCTCGATTCTCGTCTCAACGACGAAAAGTCGTACAGAAAAACGATACAAGCACACCGGACGCGCCATTCGCATTCGCGGGATGAAACTGTGTGGATGTGAATGCATCGCAGCGACCTATCGTTCCGAAACGCGGAGTCCTGTTTTTTATATTAACGAATTACAATGAGAACAGTTTGTCATACGAAAATAAGAAACAAAAAGAAAAAAAAGAGAAGAAGAAAAAAAAGAGGAGAAACAACGTTGCATCGACCCGATCGAGGGGGGAAAAAAAGGAAAAAAAAAAAAAAGAACTATAGTCAGTATCGAGATGAAACTGTAGAAAATGAAGAATGTTAGCGTATGCGTCTAATCTAACTCTATCGTTGTAAGCGTGCGTAATCGTTTTAAATAATTTTATAGCGTACGGAATTCGTACAGATTCGCTGTTTAGCAGATTCGAGGGATGTAGACGTCCGAAGTCGAAAAGAAAAAGAAACCCGAATTCGAAGCCGTTTTATAGGGATTTTTCTCTCGCGTTTCGAGGGAGGCAACCTTTTTTTTTACGTTACACCAGGAGAGTCTCTTCTTTAAAAAAAAAAAAAGAAAAAGAAAAAAAAAGGAAAAACACGAAACAAGATAATTTAAAAAAAAGATCGAAAAAGTAACAAAAAAAAAAAAAAAAAAGGAAGAGGAAGAAAAAAGAAATAAAAGAACAAAAAAAAAAAGAGAGAGACGTGTCACGTACATTGATTTCTGTCGCGAAATAAACGCGTTCGCGTCATATTACATCGTATTTAACGAAACTTCTTACTAAACTACTATACTGACGCAAACTACATTAATTCTAAACTGATTGTTATCGATTTCCGAGGCAGCTCAAAACACACGTTAAACGAGGAAATGAAAAAAAAAAGAAGGAGAAACGATTAAACAAGATGAATGAAGCATACGGTAAGCGTTCACAATAAGCGGCTTTTAAAAGTAATTCCCTTCTTACTGTCTAAAAAAAAAAAACAAAAAAAGAAAAAAAAACTGTATTCGCTTTTTCACGATGAACGGCCGGCGTCTTTTTGTTGACGAAGTATAAAATAATATCAACGATGCGAACGTTTAACGGGCGAGTTCTAAATGTGATCTACATGCCTAGTAAAGAGAATCGATGAAACACTATATTGTCTTTTCGTTTCGCGTATTTTTCCCCATCGCTCGTTTCTTCAATCTTCTTCTCTCTCATTCTCTCTCTCTCTCTCTCTCTCTCTCTCTGCTTCTGTCTGTTTTTTTTTTCTATTTCTCGTCTTTTCTCGTTTCATTTTATTCCATTTCGTTTCTTTTCTCCTTTTTCAGCCTTCTGCAGACTTGCATATTTCGTTTCGACTAAAGTCTCGAACAGCCTACGATAAACGAAATGTCGAAAAAGCGTCCGGACACTTGGAAAAAAGCGTATTCTCTGAGAGAGCCTAATGCTCGTCACAGGACTTTCAATTGTGTGGTTACGCGAGTCTTGTATATAACTATCGAAATAAATGTCATGTTTACAGGTAAAATATAGGCATGTTGTTATGTAACACGAACTACACCCGTTTCATGTTTTTCAAACTATTTGAAAGATAAGACTAATAATAAGAATAATAATAAAAATCGAGGAATGTCGATTTTTTTTCATAATTTTTTTTCGTATAATAAGAATAATAATAAGAATCGAGGAATGTCGATTTTTTTCGTAATTTTTCTTTTTCTTAACTTTTACAATTACATTTCGCGCGCGACAAAAGTCACAGTGATTGTGATTTCTCAGAATTTCTTCGCAACGTTTGGTGTACCAATAAGGAATGTTTCCACTTATTGCATGGCAAGTATACGGCTATATCACTTAACAGTTTACAATATTATCAATTTGAGATTCATTCTTTTTGGGGATGTTTAATGAAATGTAATAACTTTAAGTTTTAGCAGGCTAAAATAATTAATTTTAAAACTTAAATTTTGAAAAAAAAAATGTATGCCGTTTCATCAATTTTTCTACTGAATTTTACTCTGGAGTCGATCGATTTTAACAAACGAGTGGCACAATTTACCAAGCACACGTAATTCCTCTTGTTTTTTAACTACGAAGCAACATACTCGTCGTCGTCTTTGTATGTCGACGTGTATCTACGTGATATTTTCCGTCGTTTTCGCGCGAAACACCGAAATTTCAGAACATTGGAAATATTTCGATAATTCAAAGTAATTAAATACGAGTCGACGGTAACAGGTCGATTACGTTAAATTTTACTCAATAAAGTTGAATCACATTCGATCAAAGCAAGACATATTAGATAAGTTATGAAAGAGAAACGTTATATTCTATAAACAAACGAGCCGAATAATGATTGGTATTGTTAATCTTATTAAATGTATAGCAAAGACAGTTTAATAAATCGACGACTCGATACTGATCGACACCAATGCACGAAACAAGACGAGCTTAATCGCATTCGCCTTGTTTCGTGATCATTATCGAAAAACTGTGAAATATAGACTATGCCGAGGCTGTCTGATAGCCAAGCAATTAACATTTTCTGACGTTATCCGCGTTACATTTAGCAATATTTTACACGGTATAAATATCTGCATGCATAAAATTTCGAATTCTGGATACGGTATATGTGAGTATCTCGCAGTATATTGCAATGACTCTGATAGAATAATGAAATTAAATCAAATTAAATCCATAATTAGAAAAGAAAAATTCATATGCATAATATAGGTGCCTAGTATGATCAAGGTAGTAACATATACATACATACTCTTTGTCACGTTCTTGCACGTGTGTATTAGATTACTAAGTAATTGCGCGTACACTTTTCGAAAATGTTTATTTAAAATGTTTATATATATATATCGGCGAAACGATAACGGCGCATGTTTTCTCGAAATCAAGCTTATCTCCAAACTGAGTATATATAGGGTGATTAAGATTTAAAAAAAAAAAAAAAATAGAAAAAAGGCTAATGCGCATGAGCAGATCTACTTTCACGCAGCCAACTACGTAACTAACCTCGAACTCGAGCACTGTATTAATGCCGACGAGAAGCAGTAGCCTCTCCACTAGCGTACGTGCCGCATCTAGTTGTAACTAACTGAAAAGAAAAGAAAAGAAAAACAACGATGTTGCGATTATTGAAAAACGTTCAGTTATCACGGTACTTATCAACTGCTGCTAGAGCGCAACCAGAAAGGAATCCTCCAATCCTTTACACAGGAGTAAGTATTGGTCTCTTATTGAGTCTCATAGTTACATCTCGAGGGATGTACGTAAGTACACATGTACACGTATTGTTCAATTTCCAGAAGAGTCTCCCCTCTGTGGATCTTCGATGGATTCACTTTTACGCACTTTTACTTTTAACAGTGAATGATCTTTGTCGTCGTTTGTTCGTCGCAGGTCCAACGAGTTTATTCAAATGTTCCGAGGTTTATTGTTGCGGAAGTCAAAGACAAATGATTTGTCTTGGAATCAGTTTTAAAATTGAACGAAGATAGATTTCACAACCGAGGCACACACGAATACACGTCCTTCTATCAACGAGGATATCTCTTTTTATTCAATTCCAAAATCCAAGATATTTTTGTTAAATATTGTTGCGTACATAATTCAAGCAAATATAATAACATCGTGCAATATCGTTACGAGAATTGATCGTTGGTAATTTATGTCATGTTGCGCATATCATATTTCTTGTAAATATTTATTCACGTTCATGCGATGTTTTCTTCATGTTTTTATACAATCGGTTTGTGACTCCGGACATTTATAATTTATCTTGGTCGATCATCGTATCAACACATTCGCGATTAATATTCGTTGTAAGGAAAGCTAATACATTTTGAACGTATAATGAATATATTACAGCCCTATTCGAATAAAATTGTAACACCATTCATAAAATTAGATTAGATTCATTTATCTTTATAAATATTATATTTAAAATTTAAAAAAATGGTAAATAACACGGATTTCTACGAGAGTGACGGCATTGCTGCAGCACTGCCAATTTCTCTCGATGTATAAATATATTTGCTTGTACAATCCTGTACGATTCTTTTATTTTGCATTAAAAAAAAAAAAATCCACTGTATTTATAGCGTGTACGTATATTTCCATTTTTTCGTATGAAGAGTAATTTGCACTGCTAATCGCACGTTTTTAAAACAACGTCTTATCTAGCGTCATTACACGTGACACTATAATTGCAGATTTTTATTGACAATGAATGGCACCGATCGAAATCTGGAAAAACGTTCCCCACGATAAACCCAGCAACTGGCGAAACGATCGCGGAAGTCCAGGAAGGTGGTGCCGCGGACATCGACGCAGCCGTCCAAGCAGCCAACAAAGCCTTTAAATTAGGCTCGCCATGGAGAACCATGGACGCTTCGCAACGTGGTAAATTATTGAACAGATTGGCCGATTTAATGGAAGAGAATCGCGCTTATCTCGCGGTAAGAATGAAATACCATTCCAGATAGTGAGCAAATACCGATAAAAATAAATACTGATAAAACTGAAACGCTCCGTATATGCCTCAGTCTTTAGAAACGTTGGACAATGGGAAACCTTATTCGTCGGCTTACGAGTTCGACGTGCCTCAAGGTATAGCGACACTGCGATACTACGCAGGATGGGCGGATAAGAATCATGGCCAAGTTATTCCCATCGATGGGAAATATCTGGCATACACCCGTCACGAGCCAGTTGGCGTTTGCGGTCAGATTATTCCATGGAATTTCCCCCTTCTTATGATGGCTTGGAAATTGGGGCCTGCTCTGGCTACCGGTATATATGTAATCAGAATAACATTGCTTCAATTACACGTGAATATCTTCTAATTGTTCAATAATAGCCGTAATGGATATGAATTGACCGGTCAGAAAAAAAAAGAATGTTTAAGTTTCATTCACGCGTAAGGTTATGTTAATTCAATGCGTTTGATATATGTATCGCAGTGTTTAGATATTTATATTCACTGTACACCTATTGCCTAACACATATATTACATAACAACTGATGATTTGCAGGAAACGTTATCGTATTGAAACCGGCTGAGCAAACGCCTTTAACAGCTCTGTACGTAGCTCAATTGTCGAAAAATGCTGGATTTCCTGAAGGAGTGATCAATGTCGTCCCCGGTGATGGTAAAACGGGTGCTGCGCTGGTCGCCCATAATTTAGTCGATAAAATAGCGTTTACCGGTTCCACCGAGGTTGGAAAGCTGATAAAACAAGGCGCCGCGACGAGCAATTTGAAGAGGACCACGTTGGAACTTGGCGGAAAATCTCCAAATATAATCTTGCGCGACGCGGATCTTGATCATGCTGTGGAAACAGCTCACTTCGCACTGTTTTACAACATGGTAATGCCCAGAGTTTCTTCAAGTTCCAAAACGAAATCTCTTTCTCTGCTGATGCATTGTACCGATCGTTATTTTCAATTAGGGTCAGTGTTGCTGCGCCGGTTCGAGAACCTTCGTCGACGACAGCATTTATGACGAGTTTGTGCAGCGAAGTGCGGCACGCGCTAAATCCAGAGTTGTTGGCGATCCGTTTGATGAAAATGTAGAACAAGGGCCACAGGTATGTAATAAATTATTCTGTGTAAAGCCAGATCAACGTATACATAAATTAAATTTTATAACGCTTTCGCGTGAACAGATCGACGAGGAACAAACGAACAAAATCATATCCATGATCGATTCGGGCAAAAATCAAGGAGCGCAATTGCTTGCCGGTGGTACGAAAGTCGGTGACAGAGGTTACTTTGTTGCACCCACGGTATTTGCCAATGTCGAGGATCATATGACTATCGCTAGGGAGGAGGTAAATACAAAATTAATATAGTAGATTCTTATAAATCGCAGAAGGCAAATAATAATATTTGTATTATAACATACTGATATTTGTTGCAGATCTTCGGACCAGTTCAACAAATCCTGAAATTTAGTAGTTTAAACGAAGTTATTGCACGTGCTAATGCTACTGATTACGGATTGGCAGCAGCAGTGTTTACGAAAGATATCGATAAGGCAAATTATGTTATACAAAGACTTCGTGCTGGCACCGTATGGTACGTTAAGAAATGTGTACAACATTTCGAACAAGAAATGTGTGCAATGTTTTTTTCTGTTTTCTTATTCGATACATGTTATAGGGTTAACACATACAACGTTCTAACACCTCAAGCACCATTTGGCGGTTTCAAAATGTCAGGACACGGAAGAGAACTCGGACAATACGGTCTTGAAGCGTATACTGAAGTAAAAAGCGTTATAATGAAAATCAATGAAAAAAATAGTTAGAATATTCCATGTTAAATTTGTTTTTACTTATTTTTTTTTGTAAAAACTTACAAGATTTTATAACATTTTTTATCCATCGTTATTAAATACTTGAAATACAAAACAGTAACAAAATAGAGATGTTTAAGGATAAAGCTGCTGAAAGCAGGCACAAGTATTTTAAATGTAAATGTATTTTTTTACAATTTATCTCAGCGAAAAAATGTGATATTTTTCAGAACTGAAGATACAATATACGTAATATACTTACGCGCGCGTTTCAATACCTATTATACAACTTAGAAAAATATTAATAAATAATTTAATCTTTTTATATACATTTGGTATTTCACAACGTTTCTATGTTTTTAACACTTACGAAATGTATGGAACACTGTGATCGTTATCATCGCAATATCTTTAAGTGTATTCGCACATATGACCGCAGCCTGTAGGACATTGTCGATTACAACTGAACCATTCGTTCATGTGAACAACGTGACCACCGTGTGTACAACCCTGGCACCACGCGTAAATTCCTCGAACAACCTATATATAAATGAATATGAAACACGTGAGAACGATGCAAGGAACTATCGTAATTCGATAGGCTCACCTGATGACAAACCGAGCAGAGTGCGTGGTGAGACGTGTGACATCGATCGCAAAACCACGCTGCTCGTTGCAATGGCTTTGAACAAGCTGAGCAGCACGCGTGTATTACAGTTGACTGTTGATTTAATTGCGACACAGATGGAATCCAGACCGATTGAATAATCTGTCGATATGCATCAATCTTACTTTGTTTTCCATTTGAGTGTCATTAAGATATTTTAATTACAATTTGTCACTAACCTGCGTAGCCACATTCCAAAGTTTAAACCTTGCAAGCATATCCAAGTATTCTAATATCCAATGTTCCTGAACAGCAGTTGCGATGTTTAAGTTTTTTCGTTTCTCTCCTAACGCGATAAGAATCGATGCGGAAGTTTGTATGTCTCTAAGTGCGGCATGATGCTTCAAAGCTTCTTCGATCAAATTCGTAGGATCCCAAAATTGTGGTTTAGGTATATTTGAGACTATCAATTGACTCGGTTGATCTTCGATCATCAACGAAGCACAGTCTTCGTTAATATCTGGCGGGTGATTTGGAAACTGTTCCGGTGGTGGAGATCTGTCTTTTATTTCATGCCGCAAAGGAAATGCTTCTTTGGACAATGTCCAGTCATTGTCATTATTTATCATATTATGTATATAACTGGAAGTATACTCCATAATCATTGGTTCAAATTCACTTTCGCCAAATAAAAAATCTCCTTTCGATGTCTCTTTATGATCGATAAACGCTCGTCTGTAGCTAGATATTTTCACATAAGAAAAATTATGCGCGATGAATGTATTGCCATGAATGTAATTAATTTTACCTAGGTAGCATAGATCCTATGGAATGTTGATTCTCCGGTGTTTCGTCTGTCTCTGTCTCATCGTCACCTCCGCTAGTTGCTCCTGTCACTTCTCCTTGCAGTGATTTTACATCATTTTCATATACTTAAAAAGGATATTACAGACGTCATTAAAAGTTCGTAAAATTTTAATTACTCGTGAAAATTCTAGATAAGGCCGCTTGTTACTTAATCATACTAATATCTTTACCTGCACTCGATTGATCTATACTAGGTCCCATTGTAATCTGTGCTAAATTTAATGTATTCACTATATCTTCTTTGGAAGCGGTCGGAGGTGTTTTTAAAATAGCTCCCAGAGGATTCGCGTATAAAGTTTTTATAATATTCCACACCGTACTGATCTAGTCGAAGTTGATTTTTTTTTAATATTAATAATATAACATGAAAGTGAGATAGAATGACGTTAAGTGAAATGATTACATACATCATTTCGACCGGCATTTCTGGCAATAATGGCATTATGATCACAAATGTCGTTTAATCTTCCAGAAAGCAAATAACCTTCTGCACAGGCTTTAAACCATTTCGGCTCCCGTGGCATATTTATAGCGAATCTATGCATGACGCTAGATGCCATGTAAAACGTATCATTCGTTGCTGGCGTCTTCCTATAAATAATTATTGAATTATATTCACTGATTCATTTCCATACATTTTTCCAGGACCGTTCGTTTAAATAGCGATTTCATTAACCTCATGATATTAGTTAATTGCTTCATTGTAGTTGTAACATGAACGTTCACTTTACAAGCATATGCAATATCTCCTTTTGAATTCAACGCGATTCCTTGCGGATTCGCTTTACTCGCAGGTCTAGTTGCATCTTTGAACACATGATGATATAGTGTACAGTCCTACGTCAAAAATATTTTACTACATATCTTTTAATAATTCAATATTTCACTGTAAATATTATAATGCTGTTATTACCCTACTAGTTGACAAAAAAGACTGTGGATTGCCTCTCCATGCAACACCGGTCGGAACGTCTTTGTGTTCATTAAAACTTGCAAAAGGTATATAAGGTCTACGAATATCCCATACATTTATACTACAGTCTACTACAAGGGCACAACTGGATATATGATGTTTTCGTTGAGGTCTCCATTTTATACGACCTACTGATGCTATTGTATGTATAACATAATCACAACTTGGTTTGCCTGATAAGTCCCAAACCTACAAATAACATTCCGAGTACATTAATTTTGACTCAAATGGGAAACAAAATAGATAATTGTCAACTACCTTAATAGTTTTATCTCTAGAGGCAGTTGCGAGCCAAACAGCTTCTGGATGCCAATCACAAGCAAATATGGGACCACTATGGGCAGTAAAATGTTGAAAGTAACGGTCTGGTTTACGTAGGTCCCATTGTTGGACATGCCCATTTTCAGAAACAGCAGCAAAAGTATGAGGTGAATGGGGGCAAAATTGTACATCTCTCACTGATTCTGTATTACTGAAATCAACAACATTGTCAAATACATTTCAATATATATCAAAATGCATGCTAATTATGTACTTATTTACCTATAAAATGTTCTAGTAGCTTCTTTTATTCTCAAATCAAAGCATTTCATAGTGCCATCTTGAGAACCTGATATTAACCACATAGGTTCTGTCATATGGAAACTTACTTTATTTACAGTCCTTTTATGATCGATAAAAACATGTTCCTGCTTGGATCTGGATGATTTATTTAAGTTCCACACTACTACCGCACCATTTGTAGCTGCAGTGGCTAATACATGATCTGGAGAAAGAAATTATTTGTAATCTGATTTGTTAATCAAAAGAAAAGAAAAAAATTAATTCAGCTCACCATCAATAAGATTCCAAGCAACATCGTTACAAGAAAAATTTAAATTTAAATTTTTTCCCACGCGTAAATTACAAGCTTCCTCAAATCTATCTTCCAATAAAGTAAATATTTTGAAAACTGCAATATAAAATAGTGACATTACTTTTTACAAATATTAATTTTTCATTGGCAAATAACTCACCATTACGTCCTGCTATAACAACTTGACTATTGTCTTTATTAAGTGCCAATGCATTTGCTGGACCCTCTTGAGTGATACATACAGTTTTGGAAATCATGTCGAAGTTCTTTTAAAAATATATTTCGAGCT
>WIUT01004766.1:0-15000 GCA_010645135.1 Tetragonula clypearis | reverse complement strand
TTGATGTAACGAGTGAAATAACGAAACTGACTTAAAGTTTACAGCCCGTTGCTCCGTTTCACTCTTATTGAAGAAAATGGGAAAAAAATTTTCAACACATCTGACAACGACGTGAGTTTGTTATAAATTGAGATAGAATTACTTTTGCACAGACATTGACAAATACGAAGATGATATGACGTAGGACTGTGTAATCGCGGAAGTGTAACAATATCCTACGCGTTTTACACACAATAAAAAGGAAACGCAGTTTACATGCGTATGTAATGCAAACTGTTATGAGAAGTCAACGTGAGCAAAATACAGTGGCATCGTTATTAAATATCACAGCCATTACTCGGGCATCACCTTAAACGCATCTGACTTAATGCGTCAACCATAATCTCGATTCTCTTTCTCCCCCTGTATACATCTCCAGGAATTTCCGTTCGACTTTAATCGTAGTTAATATTACCATATATAATGTATTAACTAGACAATCCGGTTCTCTATCTACCAGTGTAGAAACTTTTTAATTTCTTTAATTCTCATAAAAATTTAATGATCTGTTAATCTTCATTTAATCAGTAATATCATATCATTTAAAATGATCTTCCACTGAAATATCTACGTCATACGTGTATCATACAATATAATTTTAACAAAATATTTGGCAGTTTCATTCGTACTTAATTATTGTATATACCAAAAATTAGTCCTGAAATTTTGCTCAATAGTACACGTATTTCTTTTTCTGACACGTCTGAAGGCAAATTTTTTTTACATTACAATTTTCTTCTATTAAATATTTTGTCTTGTTAGATCATTTTAGTAACTTAAAATATTATAACATCATTATTGTAACAGCGTTATAAACATTATTATTTTACTATAATTTACAATTATTCGCCTTCTATACTTCCTCGTTATAGACGTTTACGAGTTTACTTTGATATAATTCATAGGCTATTGGAATATAAGATAAAGATTAGCCTAAATCTGTAGTAAGGCAGAATTAATTTTGTACGCTATACAAAATTAACTAATAATGATGCTTATTCATTGACACAACGAAGGCGTGGTGAAATCAACGTCACGCTCGCTTTCAAATTAATACGCAGTTTCTTTTGTAATAACAGAGTTTACAATCTATTGTAAAAACGTTACGCGGAACACGTTATTTCACGACTGATCAATTTTGAATGTAATTCGCGCGAAAATGGCAATATTCACCAATTAAGCTCCGAGATGAAAATGCTGAAAAGCTTTTTCTTTTGAGACAAAACTCAACAATATACAAATAGTAAAATTCAATAATAATTGTATTATGCTTTTAAAAATATAAATAATAATTGTATCGTTCTTTTAAAGATTTTATTTAACGAGATAAATTTTTAAATTTATTAGAGATTTCTTTTTAAATGCTGATATATCCTTTTTTGTAGTCTTTGAGGTTCCCTTTTATTGAGGTTCCGTTGATTGATACAGTAATGTTTCAGATCAAAAGTTGACAATGGTCTACACAACATGTTTAGACTATAAATAGTTTTATACTAATGTCTTTGCTTAAATAAAAAACCGAAGCATGTATCGATACTTTTAAGATATTAACTGTTTCATGAAGTTCAATTTTGTTGCTACTGGCAGAGATATTAACATCGTGTCTGTTTTTAAAAATGAAAATTCCTAAAGCAGAAACTCATTAAGTAGTATTAGATAAGCGGTATCGGGCCACTGCGTCAGAACAAAGAATAAACGTTCGTTCAGTCGTAAATTTTTAGAACACTTAAGAATTTTAGAATTTTTGTAGCCGTGAAACACTGCCAATGAATTTGAAACCAAATGTCATTAATAACATTAATGTTCACATTGATCTATTCTAACAGAATCTAAAGTTATACAAGTTTTGAACGATACGTCTCTCGCTCCTTTGCTCGAACAATAAATTCACTCCATAAATGAAGAAGAATGCGTAACATTTGTGTTCTTGTTAACTATTTGAACGAAGAAACTTGTTGAACAAAGAAACTACTTGATCGATTTTCTTCTTCCTACTTCTAGTCGATATAGGAAAATTTCGTCACGACGATTTTCTATACTTTCTCCATTATGATAATCAGCAGGCAGAATTTATTTTTATTGTTCTTTCTTCGAGCTTGTCTTATTGCAATCTAATTACACGTTTTCAATTGAATGAAAATTAATGTCGACTAACGTGTTATCATTTCATTTTATTCGAAGAACAATAGTGATTGAATTAGTAAATTACAAGTTCATACCACGTAATGGACTGTAATTAGCACGTTTTATAGTTCATTCGATAATTAACACGTTTCGTGTCTTGTGTAATTGTGCGTCCTCAGAAGACGATAGAGGATAAGATCTTTTATTGATCTTAAAGAAAATATTCATTTTTTTTTTTTTTTTGTAGAATATTTAAACTTGTGTTCTTGCTACGTGTCTTAAATTTCTTAGAGTTTCAGTCTATTAATAGTTTGTATAAATATCTTCCTACGTCACGTTATTTTCCTTACTGAAAAATTCTATCGAATTATGAAGTTCCGTACGTATTAAGCAACCCCTGCGCATTACGTGATCCAGCTTGCTAATAAATTACAAACTCAAAAGAATTCCACATTCTAATCTTGTCCCTATGAACTACAACCTACAACTCGATATTATTAGTTACTAACTTACGCAATAAAGTCTGGATCATAATTTTCATCCGAAAATCTTGAACTCTCGCACGTCGAAAGAAAATTCTCCAAGCCCTATCCAAGTACATACAGCATACGAGTTACGACTATTACGGTATTCGTGAATTCGCCGCTAAATTATATTAATTGTCAGTAGTTTTAGCAGTCTCAAGTAGATTTCATCATCATCGATCTGTCTTGATTCTTCATATTCGATCGAAGCTACCCAACAGCGTTTTCCAACAAGCGTCGCAAAAATTCGAATTCAGTTAAAGGATTAACGTCGTTTGCGAATAAATAAATCACCAACACGTCCGCAGTTACCTACTTTAAAGGCTCCCGAGACAGGAGCACCTAGCCACCTCGACCCATATTCCCCCCACGCCCGTTCGTCATCAATTCCCAACGTCGAGCCCGAGCAAACTTCATATTTTTCATTGAAAGACGAGGCGAGGGCAGAATACAGCAGACCGCTTTGTTACTACTCCTGTTAATCTCGTTGCTCTCGTCTCTCGATGGATGGATCGTTGCCGAGCCGCGTAGGCAGCGTGTAGCCAGCGAAGCTTGCTTCTTCAAGGTTGCTCGCGTAGCACGATCTTACGCAACAGCACGCACAGATGGATCCGGTTGAAACCGGGACGGCCGGGTGTGTTTCCAGGGGGTGTGTGTGTGTTACACGAGAAACTCAAGGGCACGCGTGGAAGCTTCGCGTCCGCATCCCCCGGCGTTCTCAAGGCCGAATTTATCGAAGGTCGCGACTTTTACGACGCTCGTCACGGTTTATTCCGTTTATTCGAGAGCGAATCACCGTTAATCGAAGCGATGGCCGTAGCACGTGGCTCGCGAGGACGAGGCGGCATCACTGTCGATCGATAAAAGCTTGAAAACGGAATTCCCGCTCGGAAGATGAATCCCGTGGAATCGCGTATTGAAACGTGATCGTAGAACAAGCGCGCAGGATGTGAAGGATTATGTAAAGGAAACGGCTGTGCGCTCCCGTTGAATTACCCGTATTATTCTTGCTTGTTCATGGGAGGAAGGAATTTTTATGCCTTCACGGGGGAATTTTAAAGTGCATAAATTGAATAACATTGAATTGAATTGAAAATTTACAGAACTCTATAGAATTTTGCATCGATGTTTATAATTTATGTTCGACGTTAAAATCGAATTAACGTTAAGAATAATATAATATTGAAATGAATGAAAAACTTACCGAACGATAATACTCCATCGAATTTCGCATCGATCTTTATATTTAAATGTTAAATCGGACCCGGCGTTGATAAGCAAAAAGTACTAGCAACGTCATCCAACTTTCAACGTCCTCACGTCCTCGAGGGACAAGGCACTTCGCGCAACTCTCCGCCGCTTCGTCGCCGAAAAAAAAACGCCCATCATTCTAAATAAAAGCACGAAACGACGTTACATGGACGGGGGGGGGGGGGAGGGGGGGCTGGATGGAAACATCGTACGAACAACGGAACGCGTACGAACGTACGATCCTGTTAGGAATGATGACGTTGGGTGGAAAAAGGTAAGCGGACAGGATCGATTCGACCTTATCGGAAGCGCGGGCAAGTGCTCTCGTCGGATCGTGGTGAATCTCGAGCCTCGAAAATTGTTGGCAGCTCGGTAAACGTTGCTTCGACTCGAGTGTGCCAAGACTCCATTCCGAGCGTGGCGGCCCGATGAATGTTTGATGCACGGCCCGGCTTGCTTGCGGATTCACGCGCCGTGTGTCTCGCCGCCAAGCACGAGGGAACGACAAGCACGAGCCTCGACGCTAAAGCGTCATCACCTCGAGTTCCACCGAACTCGGCTTTCACCGAACCTCGGGTTTCACCCTCGCTGTTTTCACCTGTGCTCTGCGCGCGAATATCAGCCGGTTGTCTCGACGGCGATGCGGTTGAAAAATTCATCCGTTCACCCGTTCGTTCACCTTGATTATCATCTTCTCTCTCTATATATAGAGTATACGTTGTGATGCATTCTCTTGCAAAAGAGAAGAATTCAGATTGATGTCTCGTCAAGTATTTTTCTCTTAGTCTGTCTCTTTACTAAAATTGCGAAGGAATGGACGAAATCGGTGGTCCATTTACGAATGGACCGTTTGTGAATTTCATTCCTATTGCTAGGTGACCAGATCGTGGGAATTTTTGAAATCACGTGCACAGAATGTGGATAAGGATTTCGTCCGTTTTCGCGATAAATATGTAGCAACGATCTGCGAAGATAATTCTCGCAAGAGAACCGTACAAGTAATGACGATTTTGATGGTCCATTTATCAGTAAATTCCTTGTTAGCTTAATTTTCATCGCGAGGGCTAGAATTTCGTTCAGTTGGGAATTTTTAAAATCATGTGCATAGAATGGAGAATGGAATACTTCGTCCATTCTTGTGACAAATAACAACGATCTATAAAGATAATTGTCGCAAGAGTATATAAATAATGACGTATACGGTGGTCCATTTATATCCCATTTAATTTAATTTTTATTTTATTATCGTAATCCATGTAAAATGTTTTTCGTGTAATTAACGACGAACTCGACGGTCCGTTTACCCATTATTAATTTAATTCCAACTTTTTTAATTATCATTTTATTTTCATTTATTCCATTACTCGATATTTAATCAAACGTATTCGGCACCATTATTCGATGTGCATAATACACATTTGTTTACGTTCATTGATCGTGCAGTTCCATTTAGCAGCGAAATTTCAATTGACTAAAACAGACCGAATACTTTACAATTTAAATTATAAATTTCTTCGTTTCCTTTTACTGTTTCATCGACTGCATCAAGCTAGCGAGTTGTTGCAATAGCATTGATTTAAAGAGTTTTACATATTAAGACGAAAGACACTGAAATTAATCATAATCATTAGTTGCACTGGCCCTAAATGAAATCGAAAATTTTAATATATTTCGAAAAATATGAAATAATTTATCACCTCTTTAACATTACCTTCAGCGAACATTAATAATTGAAATTAATAACAAATTCAATAATAATTTCGTAACAAAGAATCATATTTTGAGTTTGTCTTTTTTTAGAAATTTTATGCGTTTTTGCACGATTTTTACTTCGACATTTTGTTCTCGAGAAAATGAAACGTTAGACATTCTTTTCTCGACTCTCGAATTTCCCAACCCCCCAGTCTTTGACAGAAATTCGACAAAATGGTGAGAAGGAAGTCGGTGCTAAAAATTTCAAGGTATCGTTGCAAAGAGGGGATTTCAATTTTCGAGAACAGTGAAAAAAAATTTTTGACGGTGTTTGAATTTTTACAATTCTCTTGGAAACTAACATAATTAAGAATTCCTCGTCCGAGAGAAAAGCCTTACGATCCCACATTTCAATTGTCGATAATTTTCCATCGTTATCGATTACGCTCTTCGCTGTAATCTTCTTTGCCATTCAGAACAAGCTTCTTCGTTCTCCTCGAACTTCCCCCGAAAAATATACTTACTCGCGTCGCTTTCAAAGTGAAAAGGAAAAACTTTGCAACGAAATTGCGCTCGACCTTTTGCTTTCGGGGGACGCGCGACGACGTTGATAATCGCGAGTGATACCTAATTGAATGGCCAGGTTGGTGGAGGCTGATAGTAAGAGGGAAGATAGATCTCACAGGGATGAAAGTTCCCCCGAGGGGGGAGGGGACTGGAGCGCATGAATACGATGTTTGGAAAGCGAGGAGGAGGGGAGGTTTCCTAGAAACGCGTGCGTACTTATATCTCAAAGGGCAAAGTGGCAGTCGCCGGAGTGCACCTATTCGAGTGTGTTTGGCTTCGGAGTTTCTTTTTTTTTCTTTTTTTCAGCGCGAAATGGAAAGTTTAACGCGCGCGTGAAGTTTTAGCGCAGAGGTGAAGAACGAACGGGTAAACAGCTTCTTTGAATGAGATTCTCTCGAAGAGATTCGCCCACGAAGAATGGGATTAACTCGTCGAGAGGTTTGTGTCTCGAGAATATATCGATACGTACCGGGTTTTTATTATTTCGCAAGCGCGACAATGAAATATTGAGTAATGATGAGAAATAAAATAAAGCAGATAATAATGAGTGACAGTGATAAAATGAAATAATTAATAAACCCTTATATAAGAAGAAGAAGAAGAAGAAGAAGAAGAAGAAGGAAAGACAATATGAAACAAAATCGATTCATTCAAATAAATCACTTCCTGCGCTCGACTAAAATATAAAATCACGTAAGTCACGATAAACGTAGAATATTTATTAGTTAATTGCTTTCTGCAATTCAATAAAAGAATAAATAAAAAAGATTCAAATCTTTCTTCGAACACGAGCTGTCATTGTCATTTTCTGCTCGACAGGCACTGGCAAAAGAAAGAACAACGTTTACTAAATATTCGTCTGATAATTCCCGAGGCTGTGTGAAGTCATTCTGAAATGTTTCCCTGGTAAAAATAACATTCTTAAGCGAGAAAGTTCGCCGGGAACTTTCGAATAGCCAGACGCGAGGCAGAGGAAACGCTTTCACCGTTCTCGCAAGTCTTCGAAATAGTTCTCCTCTCCGTTTAATGGGAAAGTGTTTCCCGTTGTTTTGAAAACGGGATGCAAAGAAAGAGACAAAGAAAGAGAGAGAGAGAGAGAGAGAGAGAGAGTGCATCGTAAAAACTGAAATATCTTTCGCTGTCCGTCTTGGTAAATCTCCATAAGACTTTGCGCTTTAAAACTTCCGCTAAAAACACCTGATATCGTATATTTTATTTTTGATCCGAGCTGCATTTGTGGCGGACCTGTATCCCTTAATTTGTTACCTAAGAAGATATTTTATGTCTCGGATATATTTTCGGATTTTAAGTTTCCGAGAGCTTTTCCTTTTAGTCCATTGAAATTCTCTCGTTTAACGCGAGCTAGTTAAACGTGACTGCTGTAATAAATCGTAAGCTATACGTACTAACTCTCTATATTGTTTATTTGAAGTCAGTGCAGTGCAACAACGACGATTTATGAAAATTTACTTGTAATTCTCTCGAAGCTGGATGTTTCTTCCTTCCTTTATTTCTAAAATGACAATTAATAATTGCGTTTAGTGACAAATGTTAAATGTTAAATACCGTTTTAATAGTTCTCTGTTTCGTCATTGTTTACGATGATAATTTGTTAAATTCATTTATACAGATTCCCCTTTGAAAAGATTTCCAACTGTTATTGAATTTATTTAAGAAAAAATTCTAAAGAACATTGCTTTATCGCCAGCACTTTAATTAAACAATCAATAAGATACCTTAAAAATTCTAATAACTAATGAAATATCTTTAAAACTCTGAAGGGTACTGTCCAAAGTACCGCTAGAATTTTAATTAAATAATCGATAAAATATCTCGAATGCTCGATTCACTCCTCAAACGATCCAGCCACGTTCCCTCGAGGACAAATCACCGGCGTCTCGCCGTGTCCAGGACCATAAAGTCGCTGTTAACACGTGTTGAGAAAACTTTTTCTGCCATTTTTCAAGTTGCGACCTATGGATTCGCGATGAATAGAATACAACGCAAGGAAAACAGTTTTTCACCTTAAAAATCGTGGCCAAGCTCAATTTCGCGGCAGGCGTAATTTTTACACGTCGAATCGAATCGAAGCCGTGGAATTCATCTGTGATAGCCACGGAGAAACTTTTCTTTCCACCCTGTAGAAATTAGCCAGAGGCTCGCTGTTGAGTTTTTTTTCCCCCCCGCTAAACCGCGGCGTTTCCATTCGAATTAAAGCCGGCCCGGCAGCGGATCGCGATAACAGATGAAATACGCCAATGCGGCCGACCGATTATCTCTCTCTCTCTCTCTATCTCTCTCTCTCTCTCTCTCTCTCCGGAATAAAAATTCCCGCTGTCCGAAAGTGTAGCACGAAGAAGCCGGACGTTATCGGACGTGTCTCTGTCGCGTTACGGGATACTCGAGTTATCTATGAATTTAAAAGAAACGAAAAGAAAAAGAGATGAAGCGTGTTTAGCGTGGCTTGACGTTTCGAAAATTCTAACTAGAACTGTGTGTATGTGTGTGCGCGCGAATATTGGTGGAAGTTTACTTTCAATTCCAGTGGAACGAACGTGAATTAATGCGACTGGGATTTACTCTAACATGAATATCTGTTTATTTGTGTATGATTGTTTTAAATTTGGAAAGTATTATCAATAGTTATTTTGTCAATACGATATATAATATTTATTGATAATTATACTGAATTAACATGACGTAATATATCAATTAACAGAATGTTTTCCCAATTTGAACGATCGAAACTCTCGTCAATTTTTTCTTTTTCATTTCCTAGACTAATGTCATATATAATATTAATTTTAATATTAATTTAATATTTATATAATAGTTATAATATTATTTATAGTTATAGTTACAACATTTATCTAATAGTTATAATATTAATTATTTTAATAATTTATTCCATTTTGTTGCTATCAATTACTATGTACATGTCATAATCATTTCAGATAAATCGAGATAGATTGACATTTGAGAAGAATATTCGTTATCATTGCATATATTTGAAAATTTACTATTATTTGAAATAACAAGTATAAAATATTTCTTTCTCTCACTTTCATCATTTAACGTCGTATCAATCACTTGCGTGTGGGTTATTAGCGACTTTGAATTGAATCTCAATCAGTTTATTATAAAAGTGTACAGCTTGTCTTGGAAAGTGTACATTTGTTATTCCATATATTTGAAAAATATTTGTTTTCTACTTCGTCATACGTATTATCAATTATTATTCCACATTGCTGACTGCGTGGAGTGAACTGTCAGGCCGCAGGAGGATTATAATTTTAGCGAAAGCTTTGTGATCGCGTCCGACGAACCTATTCATTATCGTCTTTTGGAGTATCGAGCGACCGATATTCGATCCGCAGATGATTCGATTAATTTTTAATTATCCCGATTGCGGCTGGGAATCCGCGGGAATGAAGACGTCGCTCGCAGATGTTAAACGAGAATGCAAACAAACGTTCGGCGACGAAGATCGTCGGGTGGGAAGCGAATCGCGCGACCGGCCGATAATACTCGATGAGCGACAAACAAAGTGCACGTCGCCCGGAGGAGTGCGGCGGAGGATCGCGAGGAAGCAATTTCAAAGTTAACAGAGTTTCCTTTATCGCTGTGCTCGGCCGCTCGTGTATTAACGTTTGCCTCGTTTTGCCGAGTGACAAACAAAAAGCTGAGAGGCTTCCGTGGGAATCCATTCCTGCCGGAAATAATTTTCAGCTTCAGACTCGAAGATTACGCTAATTGCATAATTATGAAAATCACGGGAATATTAACGGACGACAGAGAATTAGAATTGTTGCTAAATCGTGCGATATTCCAATTACGTGAAAAATCGTGGAAATTGTATCCCCCAGGATTGGGGGATTCCCATTCGGATTCGAACTTTTGGGAATGTGATTGGAAAGCAGGTATTTGATTGGGTCGAAGCATTATGAAAAGTGTAGCTTGAGTATTCAGTATCATGTATTTTCTCATATTGCGTGCATTCCGTTTCAATTTCTTAACTTTTGACACTCGCTGACTTTTAACTCTTAACATTATAAATGCCTGCAATCTATTTATAACTTGTGAGTTTGCTAATAGCGTTAGTGTAGTAGTATTATATATGACTACAGTATATAATATTTCACGTTATGTGTATTACAAGGATTTAATTTCATTCAAATAATTTTAAATAATTAAATAATTCAAAAATTAAATGTACAACTCATAACGTTTCAACTATTAACAATAACATCGCGCAAAATTTAATTTAAATCATTAGCAACGAGTAGGTTTTAAAGACTACAAATTATTTCATTATATTCTTGCAGTTTATGCTCTTCGTTGCGAAATCAGTGACAATGTTCAAATAATCGAAAATTCCAAAGTTAAATATTCCAAAATTAAACAACTCTGCAATCCTGCAACAGTGTTCCAATTGTTAATACGTAAATCATTAAGGAAACCAATATTTCGAAAATTACAAATTATCGAACGATACATGTTTGCCTGAAAAGGCACAAGAATCTGATATTATCGACTGGCAAATTATACTTGCAATTAGCAACAAAAGTGTGCGTTCCTCGAGAAACTGACGGATCTCACGGTTCACCGAACTGGCTTCCGTTTCGTCAGGCGACGAGATAAAGAAATCGTTTCGTGTGTTGTGCGTACACGATAATGAACACACACACACACACTCACACACAGAGGCTTTTACTGCGGTCGAATTTACACGAGGCACACGCTACGCAAACGAGGCGGTGTGCTTAATTTGATCCGCCGTTTCGTTCGGTTCCGTTCGACGATGGCAAGCGTCCAGGCCAATAAAATTAAACACAGTCTTCGCAGCGTGGTCCTGCGCGGCCCACTGGAACACCGAACATTACGGTAAATACCCGCGGCGCGATCCTTTTGAATATAAAATGCCAAACGTTTCACGCGGCCGGCGCGAAATACTCCCTTACACGCGATATTACACTGCCCTGGCCGTTTAATACACGGCCGAAAGGGAACTCTGTTAACGTTGAAAATTGCTTTCTTGCTGGATACTCCGGGCGATGCGGAGTGATGAACGTTGCTACGAGGTCTCGAACGAAACGAGCGACTCGTTTTCCGTAGCGAATATTTAAATAAACACGGTTATCGAGTGCCTGATGAAATAAGCGTAAAACTGAGATATACAGGCATAACAACGGAAGGATTTGAGAATGAAAAACGTGCATAACCTGTACGCAAGAAATATACAGGGCAGTTTGCAAAAAAAGAAAAAAGACGTAACAAGTGAGATTGAAGTGTATGAAAATAAGATACGTAATAAGAAGAAACGATATAATAACGCGTGTAAAAGATATACAATATATTATAAAGTGTGCAATATAAGACGTAGAAAAATTAAGAAAGTGTACGGAAACACGATAGGATGATTTCGAAAAATACGCAACACAATGAGCTGAGTCCACGCGAAAACATTTCGATTCGATTAACTCATCCGGAGGTTAATCGTTTGAAACGCCTGACTTATATTGACCTATACCACTGGTATGCCACTGTACACAATGTATACTCATATTTACCTGTACTTTTATTATATTTGCATTTATCTCTATTATCTTATAATTATATTCAGAATGAATATAATAGATATATTATATTCATTATATTACTACCTACTATTATAATATTATATTATTATCGTTCGCCTGTACAATTATAAAATACAGTCGCAATGGTTAGAAATCAACTTGTTACGCGCAGTGAAACAAAAATTCCACGAAACTCATCGTCTTCCATTTATTTCAAGTATCGAAACGCTGTTCGAAACATTCGACAAACACATGCTTCTGTCAGCTCTGACTGGCTGCATATACATACGTACATACATATTTCACCGCAGATACGTCACGTAGGAAGATGTCACGTTTCGATCTTCCATCTTGTAACAACGGGGCAAGGGAGGGGGAGAGAGGGAATGTTAATAATTCCGGAGGAGCAGCGCTCGGCCGGCAAAACTCTCGATTCTGTTGGCAAATATTAAAACTTTCTCGCGCGATGGGGGATTTCGAACGAGGTACGTGGGCACGCACATCCGCGCCCAGGTGGAATATGCGGTTCACGGAATACGTGCCTCGAACTCATTGTACGACTGCACCCGGCGAGAATGGAAATAGGGGGGGGGGGTGGAGCAGCAGGGCGTGGTTCGCATTGATAGCAATCCCGGTAGGTGAACTGGCGTCGGTCCAGTTCTAATGAGGCTTAATATTTCTGTCCCAACACCACTGCTTTTTTTCTTTTTTATTTTGTCTTTCGCGGCGGTGATCGTTCCCGAAACTCTCCGCTATCTGCCCGTGACAATTAACCCGATGATAGTTACGTCGCGCGACACACGTAAGTTTCCTTAATTGTCCTTTTGCTTTTCGTACCCAACGCAGCGTGTTTATAATACTCTGCCTCTCGCGTCGTTTCATATCATGCCGGCTGGAGATTTCTAGGAGTTTTATCATCACTTCGTGCATCTGACACCTGATGCGTCGGAAGATTTGTAGAAAATCTGCTGTGTAAAGACTCGCGGGAAGCATGTCGGGTGGAAATCCCCCCGCTGCACTGTATCTCGTTTCTCCAAAGTGTTTCCCTAGGCAGTCTAGCAACAATTGAATTGTCAAAATAATTCTCGAATGGAATTAGCCTCCGAGCTTGATTGAAATTCAACAACGTGTTCGTTTCTCGTTGCTCGATATAGTTGCGCGTGAATCGAGTGAATTAAGTATCGAGTATTCACGTTTCTTCCCGCGTCCAGCCTTGACTCTCTTGTTGCAACTCTGCAATATTACGAAGTACATTCAGATTTTCTGTCAGGAAAGTTTCACTTTGTCTACGACCTAATTCAATTCAACAGCTAATTGCAATTTAACGGATCGTTTGCTTGATTCTTTACGAAACTTGAACCACCCTTTAAACACTCCCTCTCCCCTCCCCTATGAAATTCCAACCTTGACTTTCGTTCGTGAAGGTTTAAGCTTGAATATTCTCGGAATATATACACGATCAGGGATGAAATGAAGAAATATGATGGCAGAGGAACCGATAGTGGGAACTTTTGCTGCATTTGCTACGGGTTGATGGATGCGCGGTGCGAGAATGAGGCGAGCGAGACCTGAAATGAACGCAGATAAGAGAGAGAGAGAGAGAGAGAGAGAGAGAGAGAGAGCGTTGATCCTGGAGACACGGCTCGGTTGGATTCGCGCCAAGTGGTTTATCGGTGATCCTTTTATTTTCCGGATTAAGCGATATATCCACCGTTTAAAGCAACTCGATCTCGTTTTGCGAGATTGGCGGCGAGATAATTATAGTTGAACCGATTCAGAGCCGACGTCGCCGACGTTTCACGTGTAATTTGTTTCCAGTCAGTCCGCGTTAATTCAATTCTTTCGATTTTGCACGGCGATTTGTACGAAAAGCTATATATTCCGACATATCAATATTTCCCCTTCGATCGCCGAAACTGTTAACATTTATAATTTTATATTTTACACTTGTATTTTTATATTTTTCTACTTTATACATTTTATACTTTTACACTTATATTTTTACATTTTCGTACTTCATACTTTTTATACTTTTTACTTATATTACATATTTTTATACTTTATATTTATACTTTATACTTTATACTTACATTATACTTATTATACGCAATTATTTTACATTACGGTGTTGCACTATATTGTAAATGAAATAATAAATTTTGTATGTTGAAAACGTATATTAAACGTATATTAAAATTGTAATATATGTAATTATATCATATTATATTGTAGTTTTATATTTAGCTCTAGATTTTGTCTATTATTTTCTTTATTTACTCTAAGATTCTGTGAAGCTTCAAGAATTCTGAACAACATTTAGAATCTAGAACCTATAAATTTGGAGAAATTGATTATATCTACAATTTTCTATAATTCTAGAGTTTATCTATCATTTTCTGCGTTCACTGTAAAATTTTATAAAGTTTGAACTGACGTTAGATTACACATATCATTCTCTTCTCTTATGTAATTCTATAATTTGGTGAAATTTGAAGAAATTTATTTCAGACTACAATTTTTTATAATTCTAGATTTTACCCATTATTTTCTACATTTGAGAGATGTTAGAGTTTTCTACCTATATTAAAGTTTGAAGAAATTTATTTCAGACTACACCTATAATCTATAATTCCAGAGTTATCCAATTTCTACGATTACATTCTAGCTCTCCTGTCTTCCAAGATTTTACAGTGTGTATTTACAGCAATCTACAATTCCAAATTTTATTTATTATTTTTCTCCCCTTCTCTGCAAGGTGAATGCAATTTTCCAAAGTTTATAGAAACCCGACGTATTTTCTACATACATGTACGGCCACTATTTGGAATACTCGTCAAAAATGGCTGGCCTGACGCTGGTACTTATACAAAATTTATGGTCTCCATGGGCAGCTCGTGGCCTGGTTCTTCATCCTCTTTCGCGGCACGGTCGCGTCAAGCGCCGGATAACCCGATTTCCGAGACATTTTCATTCGACTGGCGACTAGCGAATGCCACCGGAGATATTTCATCGAGATTCCAACAGCAGGGACGTTCTGGTATTTCATTGTCATGGAAATAGACGTAAGATCGAGCTACGTCTCGTCGTACTCGAAGGGAGCACCATGATTCTTCCAGCGCAACTTCTCTCTCTCTCTCTCTCACTCACACACACACACACACACACACACACACACACACGTGTGGAACTTTCTCAGTATCTGATCTCGTTCTACTTGCCATGCG